>CAAE01013786.1:33107-53034 GCA_000180735.1 Tetraodon nigroviridis | reverse complement strand
ATCGATTGGTGGGGTTTTTTATAGCTCAGACTCCAAGAGACTGACCGCTAGATCATGTGTGCTTTTTGTTGCACGTTCCAGCATTCTGAACATTGCCTGACTGCCTGTTTTTTGACCTTGCCTGTTATCTACCTCATTTTTGCTGAGACTCTCTGGTAAGCTTGTTTGCTTTTGTACCTGATGAAGACAGTGCCTGATCTTGTTTGCCTGTGTGGAATAAACAAAATATTATTTCACAGCCGTGTTGCTTTTGACCCCAGCTACGAATCTTGAAAGTACAATCTAGCCAGAGGATGGATCCAGTGTTCAATGCATCTGGCTCAGATTGAGCACAGATGTAAGCCATGTCTGTGGGACTTGTGCAAGCTGCCGTCATCCTTGAGAAAACCTGCGTTGCATTCATTGCACAGGACCACAGGTCCAATGTCACTGGACCAAACATCTCCGCTTCCCCACCTGTTCTTGCTGTGCCGTCGGCAGTGCTGACTGCCGATCTTGTCAGTGCTACAGAAGGTTTTGCGGGAGAACCTCCATCATATGAAGCCTTTATCACCAATTACTCCTTGCTCTTCTTACTCCAGCCACTTAGCTTTGCCACAGAAACCCTCAAGGTGGATTACACTATCATGCACCTCAACAGCAGCGCTCATCTGTGAAAAGCAAAAGGGTGGGGATCGCAAATGCCTTCCTGTTCCACGTTCAAGGTGTTTGGCGCTGTTTGCTGTGTAAGGTGTTTGGCCGGGTTTCCTCCACATGACTGAGGAATTACCCTGCGCTGGGGGCAGTGGAGCATAATGGACCATGCTGTAGACTTCTGGATTTTAGCCAGCTGGAACAGTTGGCCTTCTGAATCCCTTGCTGTCGTATTCATGCACAGGCCATGGAGGAGTACATTAGTAAGTCACTAGACGCTACCGTTATCATTATTCGTCTTTATTACCATGGTGTTACACATGGTGTTCAACACTCCAATGGGGCACTGTGAATATCTGGTTATGCCATTTGATCTCACTAATGCACCAGCAGTCTTTCAGGCCCTGGTGAATGATGTGCTAAGGAATATATTAAAGCAAATTGCTTTTGTCTACAAGGATGACTTACCTAAATCTGTGGAGGAACACATGCTGTCTGTGTGATGCTGCTAAATTGCCATTACGCTGGCTCAGCTGCTAATGCAGCATGCTTTTCGCCTCCACAGACTGCCATTGGATGTAGTCTCTGATAGGTGGCCCTAGTTTTCTTCCTCTTTTTAAGCAAAGTTTTGCAAACTGTTGGGGGCTACTCCTAGCCTGTTGTCAGGTTTTCACTCACAGTCTTTATGGGCAAACTAAATGGAAGAATCAGGACCTTGTGAGCTTGCCATCTGGTCCATGGCCTCTAGGGACCCTGCCAATTATCCCCCCAACAGTATGCCTACAACTTCATGTCTCCTGTCCTTCTGCCCTAGCCTACATTTGCCGGTGCAGACAGACATGGGCCCAACTTTTCGCAACCCTCCTGCACTCCATGGGTTGTATACCACTCAGGCCAATCGTTGTTGTACTGGGTCAGCAAGAAGGTGTGACTGTCTACCCAAAACTTGCCTCTGTGGGTGGAGTCCAGAAAGCTGGCAATAAGGTTCATGGGGCTTTTTGCTGTTAAGAAGGTAATTAGCTCGACGGCAGTGAGGTTGTGGCTCCAGAGGGCCAGGAGAGTCCACCCTATTTTTCACGTCTCCAAAGTAAAGCCAATCCACAAGAGTACCCTGGCCCTAGTCCACCTTTGCCTGCTTTGTTGATGGGGGTCTATAGTTCACTGTCTGGTGCCTGATCCGCTTTGATAGAGGGAAGGGACCTTCACAATTCCACCAGCAGCATCAACCAGCCATCGTCATTTATTAGCGCACTTGCCATGCATTTCTGATTATCTGCAGCTGCTTCTCATTTGCAATCAGCAAGGGTATTTATACCTCTGAGCGACTCTGAGAGACTGATTACCAGATCATGTGCTTTTTGTTGCTCAAATATGCTGTGCAGTACCCTTGTGAACCCATGGACACTCAATTGATATGTTTACTCTTCATTTTTCAGTTGGATGCTGATCGGGATGAGGAAGAGGTCTTCTGTGACATCAGCATGACTTTAGACAATAAGTTGTTTCCTTCAAAAAAGGCTGAAGCCGGTGAGAAATTGAATGACTCTAACAATTACTGATCATACCATATGTGTACCGTATTTTCACAACTATAAGGCGCACCTAAAAGCCTAGAATTTTCTCAAAAACCGACGGTCTTATAAGCCGATGCGCCTTATATGTGGATTTACAGTAATCGACCGTGGCTACCATAGTCAGGGGGCGTCAAGTGCGGTAAAAACCGTAGACTGTGTGGTAAAAACGGTAAAAATTCCAGTCCCACGCCACTTGTGTGTGTATTAAGACCCCCAAATGTTGCTTTTGTTTAATTTGTGCATTGTTTTCAATGAAGGAGGCGCAAATATTGGTAAGAGCTCTCGGTACGTACGGTGCTGTATTGTGAATGCACTCATTTGTTTTGGGAGTGAACGGAGTTGTTAGAACGTTGGTTTGCGTTCTATCAATAAAGTTTGGCTGACTTATCTGACTGTTTTGTTTAGCGCAGCTCCATATAGTGGATGCATAAAGCAACCCCCAGCCACTACTGTAGTTTCTATTCTATGCGCCTTATAACGCGGTGCGCCTTATATATGAAAACATTTTTAAAATAGGCCATTCATTGAAGGTGCGCCTTATAATCCGATGCACCTTATAGTGCGGAAAAGACGGTGCATGTGCCTCATTACAGGTTCCTTTACTACCAGCTAGCTTCCCACTCTTTCCCTGATGGTTAAAGTAACAACAGAATAAGAAGGGGAAGAACCAAAACATAAAAGGGCAGCACAGAAAAACAAGCACCATGACAGATCACTTAATTCTTTATTCTTTATAACAACATGGTTACTAGTGTGCAGTGGTGGCATTTTAATGCTTATCCCTAAAACTCAACTGAATTGACATTGAAGTGGTTCACAACAAATTGGCTCCTGCTGAAGAATAACGACTCGTGTGGATTCTTTGTTCTCAGGTCCCAGTGAGCAAGATCTGAGTTTGTCCGATGAAGCCAGCAGTGTAGCGGCTGCCATCGGCAAGGACAATGAGGTAACCTTTTGCTATACTTTTTTAACACACTCTAGCATACAGATAGTTAGGTGTCATTTAGCAACAGTTCAATATTAGGTGATAATATGTAGCATCTAAATAATTTAAAGTAACTGTCCGATTACTTTATTTATACTAAATTTGATAATTGAATCTAAAACAGTTGCACCTACATCTCATCACAGCAAATATGATGAATTTTTTTTTTATGAGTTCCAGCACAAAATTTTACATAGCTACTTTTTGGCTCTTTGATGCCATATCCCATTAATTATTTTCTTTATTTTTGATGTACAAGCTGAAATACATTTTTACTGCTTTACTTGTTACTTAATATGTTGGAATATGGTTTTTTTTGTATTTTTTGTGGTGTCAAGCATGCTTAAGATGTAATGTCATGCATCAGAGGTTTCAAAATTTCACTGGTTTAAAAGTATATTTTTAAACTATATAGGCAGTTCTTATACACAGTTGAAAGTTTACATACACTATATTAAAAAGCACAAAACTATTCTTTTCCCTCACTATCTAACTTAAAATCAGATTAAATTTTCCTGTTTTCAGTTTTAGAATTCAATCATTTCTATTAGCATAAATCTTAGATAGATAATTAGCATAGATCGGGGAATAGTGGAGTTTGGAGTTCAAAGCATTGTCTTTGTTATCTCTAAACTGCTCGACCCTGCCAACTGCCCTGTCAGGAACTCTCAGGTGACCGTCCATATTATTACTGTCAATGACTCTCAGATGACCATCATGATCATTAGCATGCTAATGGTCTACAAGGGCTGTATTTTCAGGTTCTGCCCCAGTGAGTTGAAATCTGAAAAAGCCTTCTGGAGAGAGGGTGAAATATTTTTGAGGAAACCTTAAATAGTTTAGTTGGGTCTAACCTTGGAACCCTGGATGAATTAGATTCTACACAGACATCTCAAGACGCTTTGTAACCAGTTTGGCAGACACAGTACACAACTTTTCGAATGGGCAATGCACTTGGGCTGTTTACATTTCTGGTTACATAGTAGAAGCATGGTGTTCACACTACAAAATTTGTCTGAGACGGGAGGGTTCACACTATGCAATTCTCGTCGGGACATGACCGACTGCGCTGACACTAAAAGTGCATGGCCGCAGTGCACAAGCCTGTTGTTCTGCTGTTGTCCTTACAACTGAAATGTCTGTTGTTGGTCCTGGATTTTGTAACAATAAATTTTCCCACACAGTGCCACTTATAGTCCAGTGCAATTTATTTTTTGTGTGCAATAAAGCTGTCCCCAAACTGAAGCTGTGTGGCTTTGTGGTGCAGTGCAGCAAAATGATATAAAAAAACAAACAAATAACAACAACACCAACAAAAAAAAAAACAATTAAACAAACCTCAAACTGGTCATTAAGCCCAAACGGCCACATTTTCCATTCAGATTAAACTTGAATGAATATCATTGAATAAAATAAAAATATCTGTTTTTTATGGTAGCATTTTGCTACCTAATAAGATATAACCCTTTTTTTCCTGAGATATTTATATTTGGTTTGTTTTTCAGTGTAATAGTTTCTGTTTTTCTGTATATGTAAACAGAAAATAATTAAAAAAAATGTCTTAATTCTCTTTCAATATTTTCCCGTTTATCAAATAGAAATAACTTTGGTAACTGATGTCTGTGTAGATTCTCATTCATCTTGGTCATAGTTATCGAAGGTTAGTGTCAGGTTCACCAACCTGTAAAGACTAAAAACAGCAGCACACAACAGCAAGAAAGACACCAACAGTTCTCATTTTTACTTGCAAAAGGAGAGACAGCTTGCTCTTTTCTATGCAGCATCCTTCAACACCCTGCAAGGGGAGCAACGCTTAGGCAGCTTTTGTTCAACTCCAAAGCTGATCTCTCCTCTCACAGCCTTTTATTAAATAGTTTGGTCACATTCCTTAGGTCACGATAAGTTTTATGATGCTTAGTGACCTACCTTACATAGTCATGTTTCACCCTAAGTCACAGTGTCTTTGTTAACATTTCTCTATCAGTTACAAACAGATTTCCACACAACCTCAACAGTCCCTTTGGTTAGGGTCTCTCTCTTTCTCTATCTGTTACCAACAGGCTCACACAAACCCTAACTGTGCACATTTAATATAATGTAACATAGCAAGCTAAGCTAAGATAAGCTTTTAAACGATAAGTTTTTAAACGATAACATCATTTTCCAAGATTTGTGTTCAACTGGACTTGTCTAGGGTTTCCTCGAAAACATTTCGCCTTCTCTCCAGAAGGCTTTATCAGGACATGAACTGATAAAACCTTCTGATGAGAGGGTGAAATGTGTTTGAGAGATTTAACTTTAGAAAGGTTTGGTAATCCTATGAAAAATCTAAATTAATGTTTTACAGTGAGGGAAAAAAAAGTTTATGCGCCTTATATGTAGTGCATATAAACTTTTCTTTCACCAACCTCTTGCTTTTATAAAAAGTTTTTTAGGTGTTTACAAAAAAGTGTTGCAATGTATGCGGTGATGATTCAGTTTCTTTTGCCTGGGTTTGAGAGATTGGCCAGTTCACTATGGTAAGAGACAGTAAATGCCAATCAAGCATGTTCAGTGCTACTTTTTTGACAGTTTATTGCTAATTCAATCAATGAGTGTTGCCTCTGTCTTTGTTCCAATTCAAATTTGCTGCCTCTAACACGTGCAACTGCACAAATGTACCACAGTAATACCACATTTGGCTCAGACCAATATCTCACATTTGGTCAATGTCTGACTACATGTAGAGTTGGTTTGATACTGATGTCTAGGACTTCTCCACAGTGCCAGTATTTATCTAAAATGATTAGAGTTCTCAGGCCCCACTTTTCATCTATCTGTAGACATCTGAAATCAGCATTCTGATTTCAGCACAAAAAAATAAATGTCATGTAAATGTTTTGTTTCTGTTTTGTGTTCTGCATGATAGAATGCTGTTTTTTTGTCATTTAAAGTTGAATATTCTCATACAACTCATTTCTTTGTTGAAAGTATTGATAACGTTCTGTATTGTTGCTTTATTAATTAATTTTACTCTTGATTAATAATTAACCCCCATGTTGTCCTCATATTCTGTATACACTCCTTGTCCTCCAGGTCAAAATGACCCGTCTTCACTGAACCCCCAATATAAGCATCTTAATTAAATTTTAAACATCAAATGAAGAAACAACTTGTTATTCACCACAAATTGTGTGAATACCTGAGTTTTCCCTCTTCACCTGGCAGAAAGACTGCCTTTATTTGAGACACCACTCATCGCTATGACACTGTCAGTTAAATTTTTGTTTACTGTTTAGATGGTTAGCAATATTTGTAAAATATTTCCATCACTTATGAAAGAATAGAAATGTGCAAAAAGAAGTTTTGAATATATTTATCCATCTCAATGAGTCTCTTTTTTCTAGTGAACTAACCCTAAATTACCTCGAAATGGAACCAGTTGTAGAGCTAGGACAGATGCTCCACCCACTTGTCCCAGACCTCTCTTATGGCTGCAAGTTTGTCTGTCACACATCTTGCAGGTCTTGACTTACAATTATCAAATTGTAGCAGTCTTGAGTACAGAAAATTGGCCTCCCGCTCCCTGCATCCCATAGACTACTTGCAGCCTCCCATTGAGACCTGTACACACCTGCTAAGATTAGCAGCCCTAAGTAGGCATGCAGGTCAGTCTCATCCATTCTTTTCCAGCTGTCTCCATATTTTTGAAAACCCTCAAACGTTGTCATCTGTCATTTGTTTTCTGTTGCTAGTGTGATGAACAGGTAGAATGTTGAGACAATGTCATGACAATGTGAGAAACAGCATATTTTGTGGGTCCTGGGGTCGACAATATACCACACACTCATGGCTTCAGCACAGAGAGAACTTGGGGCACTGTAATCTGCAGCACCTTTGTAGCCTCTGGGACTCCTCACAGAGGGGCAATATTGTTACATTTGGGCCATCAGATGATGTCACAAGCAGATCACTGCGAGAAGACCACCTGTTTTGTCTTCTTTACATCTGCTTCTGACTGATCTGAGGTAGAACTAATCATTCTTACATTCTGTGACTGTGATTTCAACTCAATTTTAATGTCGGGTCATTTTGACCCGAAGACAATATTTGCGCACTTTTTTGTGCAGCTTACAATTTGAATAAAGGCAAAAATTGGCTTTTTCTAATTTATAATATATATATATATTATAATATATATAATAAATTCTAATTTTGGGGTCAATCTAGGAAAAGTCATAAAATTATAGAGTTGAAAAAATATTGTTTAAGGGATTTTTTTGGGGTTTATAACTAGGTGGTGGGTCATTTTGTCTCGAGGGCAACATAAGGGTTAATAATAATTTAGCTAATATTATCAATCACCTTTATCAGTTAAATATTATTATCAAGTATTGCATGTTTTTTTAAATGTTAACAATGATAATATAAACCTATCTTGAGCTATCATTTTTACCTTATATCAGTGAAAATATATACTTTATATGTTTTTATGTTAGTATATTGTAAAAGGCTCCATTGCTGGAAACAATCTTGTTTGTTTGAACTAAAGTCCTACTTCTACTTACGTCTTATTTTGTTTTATTTGACCTTTATCTTTAGACACTGGAGAAAAACATGATACAACTCTAGTCAGACACACCTATGTTATTTACTAGTGTGGATTTAAAAAAAAAATCACACGAGTGATGCACGTTTGAAAAATATCCAGATTTGTAAGTTTATGTGCCACATTTTTTTCCAGCATGAAGAGGAGTGCAGGTACACCGAGGGAATTCTGGAGAGTAAGTGAAAGATATACACACGTTGTCCATCTATAAGATCCACCACAACTCTCATCATTGAAGCATTATAATAGAATATTAATACTTTATATTTTTTACAGACATAGGAAATTCACTTGCTTCAACACCATCATCACCATAATCACAGTAATATTAACAGCAAGATAATGTGCAACAAGAAAGTACCAACAAGTGGGCAAATTTAAAAATTAGCAAATAGGAATTACAGTGCTAGGAAGTACAAAGACAAATGTGCAACATGAAAGTACTTGAAAGTACTAAACAGAACATAACAGCATGAAGAGCTGTGAGTCTCAGTCAGATGGAGATGTTAATTAGTATAGTTGCACTGAGCTAGAAAGACTTTGTGTATCTTTTTGTGGCAGCGGAGCTGAATCAGTGCAACTAAGAAGGATCTCTGCTTCCTGTCTAGTAGTGGGTGGGGAGGGTGGTCAGAATAGATAGCAGTTTGTAATAGCAATAATAGAGCTAGCCTTTCTGATCACTGTGTTTAGTCCATTGGTGCTGCCTCCCCAGTAGACCACAGCATCGAACAGTACACTGGCAACAACAGACTGGTGGAAAATATCCAACATTCTGCTGCACGCCCTAAAGAATAGAATAGAATAGAATAGAATAGAATAGAATAGAATAGAATAGAATAGAACTTTATTGTCATTGCTCGACAAGGTACAACGAAAGTGTGGATGCACCCCATCGACAGTACACTACACAATATAAACAAGAACATAGAATGTAAAAAAAGTATGAGAATAAAAATGTTAGTAAAATATTGCACCGTTGAAATTACATCGTAATTGTACCATAGTAATTTGCATTTATTGCACAGCAATAGAAACACTAAACATGAGTGGTGTTTAGTGTTATTGTTTATTTGCAGCTCGAATGGCCCAGGGGAAGAAACTGTTGCTTAGTCTGGGGGTGTGCAATCTTATTGACCTGAAACACCGTCCAGATGGCGTCACTAATTCGCTTGGTGACTAAGTTGATGTACCTTGAAGATGCGAGTGATGGACCTGGCGACATCACGCACAGAGTCACAAGCGTAACACTGGATATTAAGCCTACAAGAAATTCTGGCTGTTTGTTGTGACATAGAAAGAGCTACAGCCAAGAAGAGCAGACCTTATCGTTGCTGCAAAATAGGGAAATAGAAAAAAAAATGCGGTGATGCAGCTGTGGTAGAGCAGATCGTGATCCTAAATGAAGATCTGCATGATAACAGTTTGACTGGAGCTGGGCTGTGCTGGAATTGGTATTTTAATGGCATTCTGTTACATAATCCATCATTTTTCAGTGCAGACATTTTTATTGCGTGTCTGTGTACGTCCATGCGTGTGTGTGTGTGTGTGTGTGTGTGTGTGTGTGTGTGTGCGCATATTGCTATCAAATTCTGAATTTCTTTCATCTGACAGGTTATTCTACAGAACAGAAGAAATCAAAGATCATCTTCATGATTGGTATGTTTATGTAGCATAGTGCTTCATGCCCGTCTGCCAGACTTCTCTCGCTATCTCTTTCTCTTTCTTTCTCTCTCTCACACACACACACACACACCACACACACACACACACACACACACCGACATCAAAGTCCTTTATATCAGTTGATTACCACAGTGACATTTCCCGGCCAGTTAACTAGAAGCAGAAGTGAAAATGCAACATTCTATATTCCTGGAAACAAAATTAAAGATGCTTTTAGATGACTAAAACTTTGCATTTTTTTTAATTACATACAACTTGTCTTGAAATACGTTTTCACAGCAAACTGTGCCCTAAATATTATGCTAGACTTTCCTAAACACTTTGTCTACTTGACAAGGTCAAGTCATTTTTTTTGGTAAAAAATTGTTAAACAAAGACAAAAAATTGTCTTATCTGATCTCACCTTTTTTACATTTAAATCGCTGTGTCAGTGAATAAATACACTTTATTTATTTGGAACACCTTTGAGTTTTTGGCAAATTAGGTGACGAGTGTCTACAAACAACAGATTACATCACTGTGGTGAATGAAAAAAAAACACAATGAGAGAATAGCAATTTCTCAGACACATGAAGTATTTTTTTTATTGTTGTTTGTCAATACACCAACTTTGTAAGGTAATCTGTTCCTGTTCAGAATAATGCGTTATATGAGGTTGAAGTAAGTTTTGTAAAAAAAAGGGCTATATCTTCAAGCTCTGCACCTAACCTGATCAGAACTGATGAAGCGTTTTGGATAGAAGGCAAAACGTTTTCCAAATGAAAATTGAGAAGTCCAGATGAACACAAAAATCTTTTCTCGGATAAAAAAAAGTTGTGGAGGGATTTTTTTAAAACTGTATGCTTTAGCTAAGAGCTGATGCAAGAGGGTGACATCCCTGGGCTATAGTGTAAAGCAGCAACGTTCAAATGCGCTGAAGTAGGATTCCACCCTGTTTCTCAAAACTTCAGGACCAGGCAATGTTTTTCTCACATCAAATGTATAAGAAAGATAAAGGAGAGAACAACAGCAACAGGTTCTATTTTAGTGTCGTGTCATACTCAAGCTGACATACTCTGATTGCTGCTTTTACCTCAATCTTAGAGTAATTTTGTTGGAATTTAAACTCTTTGCAAACCTTTTAGTTTGCTTTGAGCTCCAAACATGTCTGTGTAGGTTCTCAGTCATCCAGGTCATAGTTATCCAAACATGCTAAGCATATCTTTCAATGGGCATGTAGAAGCCCGAGGCCCCTCTTGATCTATTTAAGAGAGTAAACCCTTTCTCTACCAAACCTTTCAAACTAATGGCTTTTCACTCCATCTTGACTGATCATTTAGATATCAATGATTAGATATTTGGACCAATCATAGCCAAGATCCTGGATGAGCCCCCACATAGTATACAACACTACACCCCTTATAGCAGACCTGGGCATTTTAAGGCCTTAGTATCAATGTTCTTAACTCATATGCTTGCTCGATATATTCTAGTAGTATTTTCAGAAGTTCTGTGTTTTTCATACTTTTCTTAAGTATTTTTATAGAATTTTATAATGTGTTCTGTGTTTCATATTTTTTACATTCATACAGAAAGTATTCTAGAGTTTCTTGTTTTTCTTCACAAGCTATGCACCCTCCTGTATTGCCAATTGCCAAAGGATACCATTGTGTCAATTCCGTAAACAATGCGTACTTATTTCAACGTAGAAATAAAGTTAATAACCAAATTAGATTTCAAACTTTTGGTCCAGCCCTCCACAATATTTTCAGCTTCTCATTTGGCCCCTGGGGAAAAATAATTGCCCACCCCTGCCTTATAGTCTAGTGCAGGGGTCTCAAACTCAAATAATCCGGAGGCCACATTCGATAAAGTCTGAGTGAGGCTGGGTCGCATTGAGTATTCGATAAATAGCGTTTGCACGGAAAAAAAAGAGACATACTGTGGTTGTACATGTGTATGTGCACGTGTACTCGTATTAACAGATCCACTTACACTTGTTGCTTCGCAACTGCTGTAAATTGAGTTTTGGGATGTAAGCGGCGTTAATAATCTGTTGTTGTGAATCTGCATGGGCTTCATCTGGGGCAGTGCGGCCCGCAGTATGGGGGTGGGATTGTGCACACATCTACCGCGGGCCGCACTGACATTATTCTTTGAAATTAGGTGGAGGGCTGCAAAAAATCCTTTCAAGGGCCGCAGCTGGCCCCCGTGCCGCGAGTCTGAGACCCCTGATCTAGTGGATCATATCATTTTGCGGTGACTGCATGTTTTTGGCCGACACACTCACAATAGTTGAATGTAGGGCCTGTCCTGCATTGCAGAATGTAAAGCAGATAAATTGCCTTATATCCCTCTGTGCTCCATATACGAAATTGCCCTGTAATACAATAAATGTGTAGTAAAACACATTTAGTTCTCATCAGTTTCTAAAGGAAAACCAAATAATGTGTTCATTACTGCTTTCTGTGTTCATTACTGCTTTCTTTCTCTTTGACAGTTTTTTAAACTGTACTATGAATTAATGTGTGTGCGTGTGTGTGTGTGTGCTTATACAGGCGGACCAGGCTCAGGGAAATCTTTGCAGTGTGAGCAGATGGAGGAGAGGTTGGGGCTCCAACATGTCACTTTGGCTGGGCTGCTCTGTGCTGAGCTGCAGTCGCACAGCAATCAAGGGCATCTTATTCAGGATATCCTTGAAAGGGGAGAGCAGCTGCTCCAGGTCAGTTTCATGCTGTTTTCAGACTATATGAGATGATATCTCTTTTTGCCATTTTGTTGTCTCTTACACACACACACACACACACACACACACACACACACACACACACACACACACACACACACACACACACACACACACATACACATACACCTATACACACATAGCTGCTCAGTTTTGGCTCTGTGTCTTTTGGTATAACAAACTTGTTCAACTTGTGAGCCTGGTCCTATTTGAGGGAGTTTTTTCTTGTTAGTGTTGCTCATTGGGGTTCAAGCTTTCTGGAATCACTTAAAAAGAAATCTTAATTGTAACAGAAACTATGGCAGTGGTAAATTAAGGGCTTCAGCATAGCTCTCTCTTCTCCATGACAGATCAGTGCAGAGTCCACATTTACTCCCCTTGCCTTGGAGTACCCAAGTACCCTTCCCACAGAAGGAGGGGCTGCCCTGCTGTTAAAAATGGGCTAACGGGCAAACAGGAAACATCCACTGAACGTGCACATTTATCTTGCAGTGGTTTCACAGAACCTTATTTGCCTGGCTGATGAGCCGACCAGGTTAGATACCCAGATATGAAAAGCATGACCTCTCTTGGTTGAAGAAATGTAGGAATATCTGTAGGATTTTTCCCCCCGGAACATATATATAGTTATATAGTATTCTTGCCTTAAACCTGTTGTTTTATCATTTTACATTAATCTTTTTTTCAAAACGGAGATCAGGTTAATTCAAATATAATTTCATATCCTGTCTTGAAATAATGTTGTAATTCATGTTCCTTTTGTGGGGAAATCTTCCAGATGTGCTGATGTGGAGCTGTGCTCAGGTTTCTTTTTGCAAGACAGGACATTTCTGCATTTGACAAACATTTAACAAAAATATTAAACTTGATCCAGACCAGATGGCAAAGCTAATGAGTGAGTCAGTGATTGCATGAGGTATATGAGGCTCCCCTCTGTGAAGTGCTCCAGGAAAAATGGGGAAAATCTCTGTACTTTGGAAGGCACTAATACCTAGTTAACACATATACTATTAATCAAATTAAGGTTCACAAAGTTCAGTGGTTTGATAAAACACTTTTTATTAACTTGTATGCAACTTGTGTTTTCTTTAACATTATTGTTTTGGATGTATGTTCTATAGTACATTAAAAACATATCTAAATATATTAGTTAAAATCATTCCTCCACTGTGCAGCTGATCAGACATCCAATATTTAACAGTATGGTTTCTTGGTTACCCTTCAGTGTGTTATTGTTAGGTAACAAAGTAACTGCCATTTATATGTAAGTGCGTCTTAATATGACTGAAAAGGTCCAAATATGACATATTTTATTTGTGATAATACTTGATTTACCGATAACTGTAAGGACGACTAGTACTTCCCAACACATGTAATAAAAATGGACTAAAAATAAATGGTAAGGTCACAAAAATATAGCCAAAATATTGTGAAAACTATAGTTGTTAAGTGTAGAGTTCGCCAATAATCCCACCAATCACTATCAGTTAATCCGTTTCCAAAAATTCAATCCAGACATTGATTATTTGTAAGTACGCGTAAAGCTTTCTGTAGATCACTGCAATTGTAATGTCGAATTCTCTAATCTTCTGTTGCTAAATATTATAGTGGGGATATTTGTCATCACATAGTCATTACCGATAGTTACACTGTACAGCAAAGGGAATGCAACAAACTTTGACTTCAAAAATCACCACCTATCAGACCTTTTTAGGTTTGCCATATTTTCACTGCTAGCACTAGTTTTGACAACTGACCTACAGTCTGTAATGTCAGAAAACAAGAACTAGAATCAACCTCGATCTCTATCTTCTGTCATTTTGTTGTTGCTGAGCTCAACTGAGTGGACTTTGATTAGCTGTAGACAAATATCCAATGTTAATTCCACTTTTTAAAAATTTTAACATGAAATAAGCCAGACTGGAATTTAAAACTGTATATTTTTGATTGAATAGTTGAGTTTAAATCTAGAAGGATTTTAAAAACTGGAATTTGAAAAGGAATTTCTTTCAGCTCATGATATCTTCAGGTACAACGAGAATGAAAATGTATTCATGAACACATGCTAATATGTACTGTAGTATATAGTTCTGCCTTTGATAGAAGCATTTATGCTTTAGGAGTGTTTCATATATTTAATTTCATATATTTAATTTTCAGGGCACACTGCTGGAGCTACTATGTGACGTGGTAGAGTCATCCAGCAAGCAGGGGAAGGGTCTTGTGGTGAGTGACTTCCCCACAGACCTGAGATGGGCGAAGGAGTTTGAGTCGAAGGTCAGAAAGTTTGCTGTCATTTGCACTCTATTTTTTAAAGATGCTCAGTGTTAGCAGTGACACTGTGAATATAGTGTATGTAGTAAATTTTAGTAAAATATTTTTTCTAATATTTCATTTGACGTCTCACTGTGAGATGCACACCCTCTCGTTAGTCCTCTCATCATTAGGCCAAAATTTGAATGGCTGGTAAATGTATTGGCCTGTGTCAGGTGGAACCACCTGTCACTACTGGTCAGCCAGGTGTTCCTGTTCCATGGACTCCCGAAGGACAACGTCTCAGACCAGGGACTACAATTCTCCTCTAGGGTCTGGACCGGTCTGTATGGCAATTGGCGCGACTGCAAGCCTCTTGTACGGGTACCACCTGCAGTCAAACGGCCAAGCAGAGTGCACCAATTACACCCTGGAGAACACCCTGAGGTGCTTGACCGCAAGCTGCCCCACGGAGTGGAGCTCCTGTGATAGAGTACACCCACAACTCACTGGTGTCAGCAGCCTCCAGAGTGTCACCTTTTATGGTGCCACTGGGCTACCAACCGCCACTTTTTGACCACCAGGAGGAGGATCCTGCTCTTCCTTTCGTGCGGGCCTACATTCGCTGCTGTAGGCGCTTATGGAGACAGGTGTGTACGGCCCTTTTACGCTCCTTCACCCAGGTTCAGAGGCAGGTGAACCGTCACAGAACCCCCGCACCGGTGTACGGACGTGGGGATTGGCTGTCCTCCAGGGACCTCCCGCTCCAGACAGAATCATGGAAGCTGGCGTTATGTAGGCCTGTTTGAGATGGTCGCAATACGCCTGAAGTTGCTAGCATCTCTAAGGGTTCACCGCACTTTCCACGTCTCACAAGTCAAGCCCGTCCTGGACACGTTGCTGAGCCCCCAAACACCAACCAAACACTCAGGCAACCAAACACTCACACTCACACTGATCATTTTCATCACTCGCGTGGTAATGTGCCAAATCTGTTCGCTGGCTAGTGATGTGACATTTCTGTGGACTTATTTGGTTGTTCTTTCCCCGACGTTGCCTCGTCCCGTAGTGAGGAATTTTCCTTCTGTTTGGCAGCAAGAGTGTTTCCTGTGCTTTGCTCAGCACAGTCGGGTCAGTTTTTGTTTCTCGTTTCATCCTCTGTGGAAGCGTTTTATGCTGTGTTTGGTGGTGTGTTTAGCCACCTCGCCTTTTTATTATTAATAAAGTTGATTGTTTACGACATGTGTGTTTGTGTACAGTTCTGCGCTTGGGTCCAGTTGTATTGTGCCTGACACGGAAAAAAACGATTACTGCTTCCGAGGACAGACGAGAGGGAGTGCATCCCATAGTGAAACATCTTACTCATATTACTCAGAGAACCGGGGTTATGTAAATACACCTAAAATTTTCGCAAAAATCCCAAAAATTTAAAAGTCATCACCGTGAAGCTAGCTTGAATAAAATTGGTGAGCAACACAGCAACCGGATTTACTACTGACTTGGCTTCTCTTGTTTTGTGGTGGCAGGTGGGGGAGCCCAGCGCTGTGATTGTGCTGAGGTGTTCGGTTGACACCATGTCCAGACGTCTGCAGGTTCAACGCAGATCCACCTTTGGTTGGTCAGACAGTGACAGACTGCTGCATACAAGAGCTGAGAGCTTCTGCAGTGACAGTCAAGCATTAGTTTCTCATTATGAAAACAAGAGCATTCTGCACATGGTAAGGTTTCTATACTAAAGGTAAGAATGACTTTCGCTGGCATTGGCGGCCTATGTTTGTGCTGCCTTTTTATACTCCGCACAAACAGAAAAAGCATTCCAATGATTTAGCAATGGGTACAACAATAATACAGTAGGAGACACCTACAATCAATTAGTAATTAGTTACTTGTGGCATCAAATAACGAATTAAACTAAATTAATTCCTCAATCAACAGGTAGATTTGCATTAATATTACAAAAACTATAAACAACTACAACAACAAAAACAGACTTTACAACTTACAATATGTAAAATATGTACAAGAAGGGAAGTTTTAATATAAAACTTTAGGAGAAGACAGGACTTTTTTGTCTACTGCAGCCTGGCCAGAGATTTTTGACCTTTGGAAGCTGTCGATTAATCGGTCTTGATAGTTTCATTTTTAACGAGTAAGCGTACCTCTGGAATGCTTCATTTTTAAATGTCAGAATGCCTGCCATTTGTCATTTGCTTCATGATGCATAATTATATCTGTGCAGTGGAAAAAAAGAAAATATAATTTCTAACTGTACATGAAACAGATATTCAGGCCATGATCTCATCAGAGACTGCTACTGCTAAGTAGCTTTAAAGTTATCTTTATACGCTTTTTTAATATAACCCGATCAATGTAAGAGGAATAGTATATTCTAGTATGTTTTATTCTTCCTGTAATTTTGCCTGGGCTATACTGAATTTAGATCAATATAGAGGCATTGGCTGAAAACAAATGCGGTATTATTATGCAACAAAAGTTGCTGCATGTTCAGTACGCTGTCACGTTGGACAAATTTGACCAACAGAGACATTGTGTTTTGACCTGTAGATGTCACCTCAAGTGCTGCGCTTGCATGTGTGTGCATGTGCCACAGTAGGTATTGTAACTCTGATGCTTCTGATTCCATTTGCAGATTGATGCTGAGAGGTCACCAGATGAGGTGTTTAGCCAGATCTGCCAGGTGATGGAGACCTTCTGATTAGAACAATCTCCTCCACATCGCCTCTCACCTGTTATTTTAAGGAAATCCTGACATTTAGACCAAACACATCTACACACACACACAAACTCCATAGAGCCTTTTCAAATTTTGCTTCACCCACTTACATCTTTTTTCTTGTATACACACAATATATATGCTGCCAGCTGAACTGAAGCAGATGCCTGTACTGAGAAGTATCATGTTCCTACTGCGGTTGAGAGCATTCTTCTTAGATAAATGTGAAATCTGCCATTTCTATTCCCCATAAAATCTGAGACAGAATCCTAGTGTTGAGACGTCAGTGTGTGCCATTTATACCCTCATGTACAGCACTGCATTTTGTATTGTAACAAGCATGCATTAATAACCGTTAATATTAACAACTTTTTGTGCATATAACTAAAAGTTCAAAGTAATAACAAAAATTGTTGCAAAATACTAAATTTGTATGTTTTGAAGCCCAATGTTTAAGTCTGGTATTTAATGTTCAATAAAACTGCGTTTGCTAAATAGAGGATTTCACTGTGTCCAAGTGTTTTTTGCACAGTATGTAGCTAATGTAATGGCTCATCTGTGAGAGGTTGACTGATACTTAAGTTAAAGATTAAGGTTGTTAAGGTAAATTTTAAAACATTACATTGATGCAAGAGATGTACAAAATGTTTCATATGGGGCACAGATACACTTGAAAAGATTCTGAAGACCTATGTTGTCACAAAGAGCATTGTTTTATTTAAATCGTTAAATATCCACAGGGTAAACATAGTTTAAATACTGTAGTTAAAACAATAGGTATTTGCCATCACAACTGCAAATGGCTACACCCAACCTCTCTTACCATTATTGGTCTTATTTAATCTATTGCAGCATTTGTTAAAGTCATTTATACAGCTACCCAAAGACTGAGAAAAAACAGAACGGTAGGAACCACAGGTGTAAAAACACTATTTTCACATTCTTTTATTTCTCATTAAGCATCTTTACATTTTTTTTTTAAACGTAAGAACAGACTGTTACACACATACTGTGGCAGGGTGAAAGGGGTTAGGGAAAGAGACAAAAACCATACAAAATGGTGTCTACTCAAGCACAACGTAATCTATGTGTATAAAATTGTGTTTTGATTCAACTTGGAGGAATCAAACGCTTCCCTAATTATTTTATTTTTTAAATAGATGAATAAAAATACAATCTTTTGCATGAAGATTTTTATGTGGTCTGCAAAATTAAAAAAAAAAAATAGAGGCATGATGACAGAATTATTAAGGTACAATATGAGTTGCAACATACAGTGGTGTGTGGTGTGACTAGGTTCAGAGGTGCAATTCCTCCATGCCTTGGGAAAAGAAAATAGGGAAAAAAAAAAAAGTTAAAATGGCACACAATATCTAGCGCTGGCTACGTTTCACCGTACAATTGTACACTCAACATAGTTAACAGGGACACACGTTGGGAATTAGAAATCAAGATGAAAACAGTCCTGTGGTAGTTTCCCTACCGTTTATTTCACCTGCATGTCAAAAATGGTTGCTCTCCATAATGTAGTACATCCTCGGTAGAGTATTTTAGTGAAGAGAGCATCAGAAAAAGGAAATTCAGATGGAAATATGTCTGTAGGGAAGAGAGCAGTGCTGTGCAAAAGTGGCAGGTACGGAACCATGCTGATGCGCTAACAGATCTACTTGTGAAAGATTGTGTTTTTCTGCAGCCCAAAAAAAGTAAAACAAAAAAAAACAAAAAAAAAAAAACCATAACAAAAACAAAACTCCAAAATAAACTGGTGTTGCCAAACTTGTCTCTCAGCAGTGCCATTTACAACATAGGTGACTTGAACACTTCGTTCTACAGGTACCTAGCTAGAAGATTTGTCACTTGCAGACACAACACACATACACAATCCTAGGTGCAACTAGGCCTAGGTCTCCGTAGTCCACCAAGCCTAAACTTCTCCATTAGGTGCTGCCTCACCAGGTCTTTTTAAAACAGCACAGGGAGGTAACGTGAAGAGGTATGAGGAGAAACAGGGGTCCGCCCTCCATAAGTCAGGAATGTCAGTGTGCCTTTTGTTTAATGTTGATTTGCTTAATACTGTAAAGTTAAAACCACTGATACACTCCTGGATAGCGTCGAACTCGCCCCTCTTGCTTTGTGGAACCAACATGGCCAACATTTCAGTTTAGCCAAGAAGACCAAGTTGCAACACAACCCTGCCCACCCTCCACCAGTAGCACTGTGGTCTGTTCTGAAGGCCCTGGCTATCTATCTTATTACTGGCCTTACTGCCTGGTGGCAGGTTAAGCTAATTTTTTTGGACGTGGAGGATCGGAACCATGCACAGACTAGCCTGTGAGATACGTAGAGAGAACCTGGAGCTATGCAAGCCTTGCACCTTGTCATCTGTTGGCTGGAAAGTAGTTAGGGTCCAAGTAGTTGTACCCTGTGTTTTGTGGTAGGCAGTAGTCCCTGTCCAGGTAGGTCTCTGGCTGCTGAACTGGTTCCAAGTGGTGGTTATGGCTTATGGGTTTTGGTCTTGAAAATGCTGGAGGGTAAGCACAAAAAGGGAAAATGTTGATAGGTTAGGAGACAAAGCTTTGGTAGTGATCAGAAAAAAGGTGTTTGGTGAGATGTATTATATAATTCAAATTTAACTGAATAGAGTAGGGGCTTCTATAGCTGAAAAATACAGATTTACTGTGTTTAAGAGTCTTCTCTTTACACCAAAGAGCATGATAACACTAAATTAGGCCCAGAACTAATAAGGATCCGC
>CAAE01013786.1:0-17855 GCA_000180735.1 Tetraodon nigroviridis | reverse complement strand
AAAATGCTTTGTCATACTTCCTAAAATAACTTTAGTATATTGATCTTAGCTTATAAATATTTTTACTGCTAAGCAGTGAGACTTGGCCTGTTATGTAGGCTTAATTTAATTACTTAGTAATAAAAGATAAAAGAAATCTCATTTTCTAAATGTGAAAGATAACTAGTGGTAAAGACAAAGAGACTTCACCACATGATGTCTGCCACAGCCTCGTATAACATGAATCAGACAATCCACCACAGCATTGGTAACAGTGTCTGACAGAGCCCAGCAACATACACACTGACCAACATTAATACCATAATGTCTCATGACAATTAATATAAAGAGGATTGAAGCCTCATACTAACAGAGGCAACCATCTCAAACAGCTAATCAGTGAGTGGAGAGATGTAAAGGACCATTCCTACAGACCAAACAATAGCAACTAATATACATAATCATATTACCACACAGGACATTATGGGTTAGGCAGAAAGTGGAAATTATGGTTCTTTCCGAATTTTACAATAATACAGATTTTTAAAAAGTTTCTATGAGACTTCACCCATTAGACTTTTCCTCAAAATTACATCATATCAAACTAGACCTATAATAGACCAGCTGAACTGAATAATCACATGAAGTCAAAAATGCTAAAACAGTGACAACTAATAGTGCAGCCAAAGCCTTAGTAATTCACAAAATATAGGTCAATGTTGTTAAGACACCAATAAAGGGTGTGTAAAGTAAAATAACATTCAATGCATTATCTTGGGATTGGATGCACTCTTTGAAAAAGCAGCTGCTCACACCACACCTGGTAACAGCATTTCCTCTAAAATTTTACTGGAGGATTCTTCGAGTCATTCTGACCTATTTTAACCACTGATGATATTTGACCTTTCTACAAAACCTCCAAATGCAAAAACTTTTCAAAACACATTTCAAAACAGCTTAGTGTGAGAGACAAGGGCGTTCCATTAGCTGTGCTACAACACTGTAGTGACAAAATCATAACGACAGCGTCACAATTCTTGTTAAGACTGTTGAGGTTTTACTCCAATATACCATTTAATGAATTATGGTTGAAAATGAGAAAATGTCACTTCCTTTAGAAATACTTTACAGATCGACCAGTTAGTGATTTGAAAAGTGTGAGATTGAACAACATTATTCAAATTTGTCAAAGCGCATGTATTTCTTCCCTTTTCAGTTGTGTGAAAATAATTGGAAGTGTGTCTACCATGTGCTTGCATTTTAACATCAAGTAACAAAGAGTGTTGTAGTGAATCAGAATTTTGAAGGAAAAGGTGGAGAAACAAAACTGTTTCTATCAATCTGGTTGAATAACTAGGGATTTAATTTTAAATATTAGCTGGGGAATAAGCCTCTCAGTTTACGCATACAAGAACTATTCAGAATAGGCTTGTGATTGTCTACTGGTCTACACAAAATTATACTGCTAATAAATATATTACCACTGGAGCAGTTTGGAGCATTAACATTTCCTCCTTAGTGCCTTTTGGAAAATTTGAGTTTAAAAGTTTAAAGCTAACAAGAAGATAATAATCTTTTACAAACTGAAAGGATACTCTATCTTTCCATGTTTACATTTTCTAATTGTCACGTAAAACCTGTCAGCAAATCAAAGATCATCAGAAAACAGACATGAACATTTGTTAAAGTCACAAACCAAATTGAAGGTCTCACATACTCTTTGTTATGTTTAAGAGCCAGGTGGTCCGACTCAAAATAATACACATCTGGTTCCTCTTCTTCCTCTTTTGCAGCCTGGCTCTGTGTTAGCTCTTGGCCTCTCTCAGTTACTTTGTCCTCCACAGGCACTCTATCCAAATCTTCTGCCCCATCAGTAGGGTTCACAGATACAGGCTCCTCTACAGAAGGACCGGCAGAGCCCAAATGACCAGACTCCTCAACCATGTGGCTTTCCACCTTTGTCCCAACCACCAGCTCTCCCTCTTCCCTCAGTGTACCATTGTCTCTGGGTGGAGAGCTGACTTTGGTGAAAGTGACTTTACCACCATTGGCAACCCTCCTGGGTGAAGTCCGCAAGGTATATCTGTGTTCATAGAGCTCCGTGAAAGAGGGGGGTGTGCTGGATAATGAAGTGTTGCACCCTGGCTCTGTGGGGGAAGGACCTGTTGTTGGGGGTGTAGTTTCTCCTGAGTTGCTGTTAATTGGACTACTGTTCAATATGGTGCTAGTAGAGGATGATGGAGCAGCAGCCTCCTGACTGTCATTCTCAGTCTCCATCACGAGCTCCTCATGTGCTAGACATAATGATTCACCTACCACATCCACTTCAACTTCCTCCACTTCCTGTTCTGTGGCCACTGTCAGTTCAGGAACAGAGACTCCTTCAATAGCCTCAAATATTGACATAGGAGATGCTGTCAATTCCCCTGAACCAGACATCTCTAACTGTAGAGGGGCACAGTTTTTAAAAGGCACAGAGGCGTCAGGGGATGAGGGGGCACCTATCTGGCTGCCATTAGGCAGTGACTGGTAGTTGCTGACAGAGGCAAGCTCTTTATTTCTTGCACTAAGTTCCTCAGCTTGGTTCTCTTCAAGTCCATTATAGGTCTTGTGATCGTTTGAGGCCTGCTCTGATCTATCATGTTGAACTTGACCTTCATTTGCTGTCCCAGTGACCAGCTCTCCTTCCAATTTACCAGAGACTTTCGAGACCTCTGTCTTATTGGAGTTTTGGCTGGAAACATCTTCATAATGACTGTCCTTTTTTGGCTCTGGCAGAGATGCTGGACTGTCAGGTCTCAGGTCAGAGTCCTTTTCCTGTACCTGAGAATCACCAGAGCGAGAGCACCGTTTGGTTCTTTTGATCTGAGGAATAGTATCGGATGATCCCATCCCTCTATCAGAGTACTCAGACTTCTCGGGACTTGTGTCATTTTCCAAACAGGACATGCCCCGCTTTTTGGAGCCCGTCCATTGCACTGCCTCTGACAGAGAAGCATTCAAATCAGTTACCTTTCCCTGTAATGTTGACTGATGCTGGCCATCATTTCTAGTGTCCTCCTTGGCATTCTGTTTCGTGTCCTGTTTAATATCCTGCTTAGCATCTGGCTTTGACTCCTGTCTCGACTCCGGTTTCTTCTTGGGAGAGCGAGCCCTCGGTAATGGACACACTGATGTTTCCTCTGGTTGGGCAATGCTACGATTCCTGAGGGTTCGACCACAAAAGTTCTCATCCAATCCATTGAGCCCCACTGATGACCTTGTGACGCGCGAGGAACGGGACGTGGCCATACTACGGCAGGTCCCTACAGTCTCTTCATTCTGGTGCTCTCTTCTCTGCAGCAGAATGTAGGCACCTACAAAACACATAAAAGCACATGTGGTAAGTAAACAAATTTTTAGTTAAAATAGCTCTGCAGGTCAGCAATCATTAAAAACTATTTATTCAAAGTCTGCCTGGTCAGCCAAGCTAAATAATAATCTATAAATTGTACCTGTGGTATTTCAATACAAACACATTCATCAGAAGGCATTTCTTAAATAGTATTTAGGTCCTTTCCCAGCTCACGCTCAGGAGGTAATAATTTCACCTATTATCTTTATTATGCAACAGCCGAACACTGGCAAAACTACACCACTCACACAAGATCTGTACAAAATTAAATTATCCCACTATTTTAATGAAAACAGCAACAGTTTTAAGTTTCTCTTTTGGACTTTGTGAAACCTAAAGTTAAATAGGCATAGCAGGTGTAGTTATAACAGGTTAAAGCAAGCATGTATCTCAAAGAACTTCTCAATAAGTTGAAGAGGCCAAAACTGTTTTCTAAATAAAAAAAAAGGGATACTGTCATCACAAGTAGCTGCAGGATTCAAACGTTGGGCATCATTTTCTCAGGATTTTTCTGTCCTTGATAGATGATCTAGGAATGTGCCCAGTAGATCATAAATGGTACCTCCTCATTTACAGACTGTGCTCTCACTTTATTCCATCCCAAGTACACAGTTTTCTTTTGATTGGATCAATTGCTCAAAAGACTTGTGTGCACCTTTGACTGTTGGTGGATATAAAATTATCAAATGCTGAAAAAGGTCATCTGATATCGAATTTAATTCAACTTTATTTCTATTTAATCCATTACAAGATTTTCTCTAAACACTTCACAATCGCTAAGAGAATACATGCAGCATACATGCAAATCTTCTGGGGCATAAAAAGGCTACATATTTATACTTAATGGCTCATTTGAGAAACCTGAGCACAATATAGGGACCTATATGATAGTTATCAATGTCAAGCATGTGCAGCAGTATTAAAACAAAACTTAATATTCAAAGCCACAAATCCATGTGTATAAAATTAAAAACAATAAGAGAAGCCTGTGACAATCAAAGTCACTTCCTGTTCTGCAACTACAGCGCGTTTGAAGCTAAGTTACCACGTGATTACATGACTACTACAGACTCACAATTATAAATTGTTAATTTATAATAATTACAAACACCATGAGCTGTGCATACGTGAAAAAAAAATCAAACTTCCCAGTTAAGTCTTAAGACTACAAATAAGAAGAGCTAACGCTTAGTTTATGACTAGGGATGCATAAAACCACCTTGCATGCTGCTTTTTCTTCCTCATGGTAGACTGTTGTCCTGCTGCTGACCTGAAATTTACAATTTACACCGGGCCTAATATCAAAAATAAAAAAAAATAAATAGGGAAGACAAACAAAGAAATTGCAACCCCCCTCACTAAAAAAAAAATTTAAAAAAATCCCAAAACAACAACAACAAAAAAACCCCGGACTGTGGTTGGTATACCTACCGAGGGGAACCGCTAACAGTACAGACAAAAGTTGTTGGCAAATGGGTGCTGAAGCTAAGTGGCTAAAAATGTTGCCGCTGTACATGCAAACAGTAAATGTAATGCGAATTAGCATTACAGGACTCATAAGTTAGGGATAAAATGTCTAACCACACACACACACACACACAACCGAGGGGAATTATTTAGTTAACGAGCTAGCTAATGGCTAGCGTGACCAACTTCCAGCCAGGCGATATGTATCCTAGCTTGTTTAGCAGAATAACCATAACCGACTAAATGTCTGCTGTCACTGTTGGATATAATGAATTAATGCCTGAGATTTCAAATTGCTGACGGAAGTACCTATGAAAATTATTCCCTCCCGGGAATAAGTTATTAAATTCAAGCAATTTCTCTTAGAATTAGTTAGCCTATTTGGCTAACGTTACCTTCGACGTCTTTCTTGGGTAGTTTCCGTTAAAGCTATTTGCATGGTGCGGAACAGAATCGTGGCGATTTCTGCCGTAGCCCCACTAGTAACGTTAGCTTATTGACATCACGAATGTGTAATGATTCGTAAATAGTATAGACTTTATGTCTACTGAAAATACAGTGTTGATAAACTCGTTACTCCACTGTGGTTTACGTTTCCAGACCGGAGCACTTTGGTTAACAACCAGTGTTACATTAGTTTACACTTTGCTGCTAGATTAGCTACAGCAGCCCAATAGCATAGCAAGCTGAAATAGCTACCTGATTATTCCGACCATAACTTTTCCAATGCATGTGTATGCCCACTAATGATGCTTATATAGATTTCTGGTAAACTAATACAAGTTTTGTTATATTTTCTCCAACAAGCACCGAATATGAGTGGTCCTTTCTAACAGCGTTTGTAGCTAAAGAATTAGACATACCTCACTTCCGTAAATTTGCTGCACGTTCGGTCGCAGCCATGTTTTCAGCCCAGTAAACTATCCGGGGTGCGTGAGCTGATTCAATCGCGTTTACCAATATTAGATTTTCATTTAAACCTCGCCAAGAGTTAAACTAGTACGTATTTCGCTTAAGTCATTGCTTTTTACGATATACACTTCATATTATCCGACTTTTTTATTTTATCTATTGTTTTCCATATATTCTGTCTAAGATCACAAAAAACGGTTTGAAGAAAGAAAAAAAAACAAGGTGGCAAAGATTTAATTTTTTTAATAGTGTCAACCTGAAAAAGTCAAGACAGAGCTTACTCAACTGACATTTAACTGCCAAAAACTGAAACTGCAGTGGAACGTTTTGTTTACAGGCTAATTAGACGACAGCTCTAGCAGTGCAATGCCCATACAATAAAATAACGCCTTTAATTAGGTGGCTCGCTATGGAACCATGGAAATGCTGGTTACCTACTGCAAAATGCTTTTAGTAGCTGTACAGTTCAATGACGACAAGTCCGAAAATATTTTGGCTTGCATGCACATATCACCACCTGCTTCGCATTGACGTGCATTGATACGAGAAAAGAAATGAGGCTGATTGATAAAGCATGCGTTCTTAGACTATGTTTGCAACTTTTCTAAAAATCCACATCTTAAAAAATAAAATAAAATAAAAACCTTCCGTGTATGATAAGTGCTGAATCTTATCAATATAACATCAGTACTAGTACATTCAATTACAATTCAAATATTTGCATATATGCAAATGCTAATATGCACGTCAATTTGTGGCCTACAGAAGTGCAAAACACAAAGTTAATTCCTGAGACAATTTCATTCGTCCCTTGAAAAACGTAAAATTATTATGACCTTAATTGTCACCTTTGCTGTTCTCTTAGCCACTGAACAATTATTTATACCCGAAAACCTGTTTTTTATAACAAGCTGTTTTGTGATTCATCAAGATTAACAACTCATAACAGGGACATACAAGTATGTGCTTATTTTGGTCAAAAGAAAAAATAAAATATATGTATGGCATACAGTGAAATTATAGCTGCACGTAAAATAAATGCTTGTTTCAGAAAACAGAATACATTATTACTACAAATATAACCATATATTATGAGCTCTTTCTACAGATTTGTTCAGTTGGGACAAAGCTTTTATTTTCTTTTTTGACACGTTAATTTATTTTGTCAGCAGTCTAAAAGCTGACTTAGTGGTAAGCACAAGTTCCTTTTACTTCAGTGACTTTAAGAAAATAAGTGCAAAATAAAGGCAAATAGTTGATTTCTGCCATTTTCTGATGCTTTGGCTGATTAAATTGAGCGTGTCTCCACCTCAATCTTTCCCTCTGATAGCAAAGACTCTGCTTCTTGATGACTTATGTTTGGACGAACTGTCACAATTGGACCACCACCATAAATTGAGTGGAGAAAGTTCCATGTCTCTTCAGATATCTGTCCTGAGTCAGCCCCTAGACAGAAATGAAAACACATGGTTACCTCTTTAATTGACATTTTCTGACTGCAACTCATCAATCCATATTAAATCAGTTACATTTTTTTTTCAATTTTCTTATTTTTCTTGTATTATCATTTTTACCCAGCATGGTACTGAAAACATGGTATCAATATGAAAATAATAATACCTTGTTTTAGAGTTAAATGGCCATTCTTGTTTACAGAAATTTTGCTGTTGTCAACAGGTCCTGGAGCATCTTTAAAAACAAAAACACAAATCAATAATTCAATAACATTAAATACAGTGCAAATATGCAAATTTGTTATTCAGCTTCATCAATGGTAAGTCTACGTATAAACTGACTGTTGCAGACAGAAAAAAAATATTAAAAGGAGCAAAAGTCAGATAAAAAGCACCTAATGCAGACTGATATAAATAGATATGACAGTTGAAAAGAACAAGTGGAAGATATTCAAATACATCTGGATGCTTTATTTTTCTGGAGCAGGTAGGACACATGACTCCAGAGAACAAACCAAATTATTCATTCATCTTCCTACCCGCTTCATACCCCGTGGTGTCGCAGGGGTCTGCGGGTGCCTATCTCCAGCTACCTTAGGACCCTGGACAGGTCACCAGTCTGTCACAGGGCACACACACCATTCACTCTCACATTCACACACTAGGGACAGTTTAGAGACTCCAATTAACCTTGCATGTTTTTGGACTGTGGGAGGAAGCCAGAGTACCCGGTGGGAACTCACGCACACACAGGGAGAACATGCAAACTCCGCACAGAAAGGCCGGCAGCGAACCAACGACCTTCTTACTGTGAGGCAACAGCACTAACAGCTGCGCCACCGTGTGACCCAAACAAAATTATTTAAAGATAAATTAAAAGACCAAACAGCAATATGCTCCTTTTTGTCTAAAAGCAAACTGTGTTTGGCAAGAAAAGATTTAGACATTGCCTTGCTGTGTTCCCTGATTAATCAAAGTGTTAGCAATAAACCAAAGACCACTTGTTCTGAGAAAATTTAACAAAGATCAGCTGACAAAATAAAAAATGTTCAGACCATTTCTTAGACATTTATTCAGGACTGACACGGGGATGTTTAAATACCATTGTCTTTCCCTTTGACAAATCCCTCCCACTCACGAAACCACTGCATGCTGATACAGTATATGACCGATGGAGACTCATCCTCCTGGAATGCCTTGTTCAGCTACAAAAAAAGGACAGGCAAGAGGAAGAGAAAATGGGGAAGGAAGATCCAGTAAATAAAGAAAAAAAGGTTAAGTGAAGATGGAAGAAATGAGAGAACAAGAGACTAGTCAATTTTTTTTCTAGCAGTGTTTCCAATTAAAGGATAGTTAGCACAACAGTGAACCAATTTAAATTGTTCTTAGAAACTGGTCTTTTATTTTCACAAACACACACATTCTTTGAAAGGACTCATGGGCATAATACGTCAGGGTTTGGTTGGAAGGCTTACCCTGACAAACATGTCAAGCTCTGATTTACGCCGTTTGTCAAATTTTTCAATTTCCATCTGGCATGTGTGACAAACATACAGGTGGTTTACAGCTGGCCCCCCTCCGTACCTGCAGAGAGTGGTCCACATTTCACAAGCATTAACCTGACAAAAGAGCTTATCTTTCAGCCTACGAGACAACAGTTTTTTGGCATTATTATTGTACGTACCTGCTGTAAAGATGATCCCACACATTCTGTGGCAGCATTACTACTAAGTCATCAATGAATGTTGCTTTGTTGGGTGGTACACCTGATAGAAACAGCAATACATCTGACTTTAACATTTAAAAAAATGAATAATTCTGTGTACAAGTCTTAAAGGCTCACGATAGAAAACACCCTGGCTACTGAAATTTGTCCTATACAGAAAACTTTGTTACACTTACTAAAATATCCTCCTTTGTCCAAACTCAAAACGTACCGAAAACAATTTGCAAAGCCAACCTAAGAGTTCACCATACAATGGCAAAGGCAATTTCTATGCTTTCTCTATTTATTTGTTTTTTTTTTATTTTAATCTCTTTCTAGTAAGACATTTTAGATGACTCAAAAGCTCTAAGTTTCAGGAGCTAAAGAAGGGAAGGATTTCAAAAACTACCTATAAAAATGAGTCCTGCTTTTATTTAGAAGAAAACATTTCTACAATAGGTCAGTAGTGCAGTGGTTAGCACTGTCAGTGTCGTTCAGGGGTTAAATCTCAGCTTTGGCCTCTCTGTACAAGGTTTGCATGTTCTTCCTGTGCATGTGCGGGTTTTCTCTGAGCATTCTGGTTTTCTCTCAGAGTCCAAAAACATGCTTGTTAGGTGAATTGATCAGTCTAAATTGACCATAGATGTTAGTGCGAGTGTGAGTGGTCGTCTGTCTTTGTGTGTTAGCCCTGCGATAGGCTTTCAGGGCCGCCTCTCGCCCCTTGACAGCTGGGATAAGCTCCAGCAGACACCTACGGTATGTGGATAAAGCATGGCGAGGAAATGGATAAATGGATGGAATTATACAAATTATAAAATTAGTTTTGAAGTAAATTAATATGTATGGTGTGCTAAGCAAAAAAATGTTGTATATCTGAGGTTATCTCATAAAAGAGACATAAAAAAACTTAAAGTTCTATCATGATGTGGAATTGTTAAGGGAAAAAGAAACGTATAAAAAGGACTTTGCTGAGCCTTGCCTTTTATTTACGGAAATGCTCCATGAAAAAATGTTTTGGCCTCTTCGATAATAAAAAACACTAGAAGCTCCCACTGGTTTTATGCTAATTTTCAATACCTGCCAAATTTTAAATATTCTTTTTATGCAAATCTTTTTGTATTCAAAATTTGCAAAATGGATGGATGGCTAAAAATAGCATATGACATATGATATTTCAAGAAGGCCTTGCTGCAGGCTTTTGACCTTCCCCAAAAGAGATCTGAGGTAACTGAAGGGAGGGCAAAAAGACCTCGTCTCAGGCAGAGCCCCAGAGTAGGAACAAAATAAGAAGGGAAAAGGAGAATAAAATTCACAAAAAAGTTCTTTATATACTTGGAAAGCTCCTGGAAGAAAAAAAGATCAAAAGTGCTTAATGAAGAAAAAATTCAATCTTAAAAAAAAAAACTATGCTGCCCAGAGTAGCCAACCACCTGTAGCCAGCCACTTCTAGTTTACCTGCTCCTGGTTTAATACTGGTGTAACTGGTTCTGACTGGTGTGACTGGTACTGGTTCTTGCAGAAGAGTAAGCTGGAGCCAATGCAAATGGCTGGAGAGTAGATGGCATACAAGAAGATAAGGACTGTGGAAAAGAAGGGCAAGCAAGCCAGGGCATTAGCCATAAAACAACAGGCTAGATGCACTTGGTTGGACAGACAAAAGACCCTGCTTCACTGGCATTTAGAGACCTGGGGAAACACTGGCAAGAAGTTAGTTGTTAAGGGATCTGTGGTAAGGTAAAGGACTGCAAGATGGGAGGTAATTTCAGAAGGCAACTCACATTTTCAAAGAAGATTCCCCTAAACAGCTTCCAACTCAATACCATACCCTTTATTTATTTATTTTTTTAAAGATGGTGCCACGTGAGTGGCAGCGAGTTTCAGTAACTTCTTTCTTTGCTAACTTCCCTTTTATACATGCCTTTATTTATTCCTTTAATTTCATCTTTCTGTCTGGCTGTACCAGCTTTTTGAACTCTTGTGCAAGAGTTCAAACCTCGTAACTTCGTAACTGCTGCACTGGTACTGACCTCATTCTTCGAAAGTTTTGAGACCGCAGTGGAGGACCCATTTAGTCACGGCTCCATTGTGTACTCTCAAGATCAGCTGCTGGCGCTCAGGGGCCCCAGACTACCTTTTACCGACAAGCTAGAGATCCCAATGGAGATACAGAAGTGACGGAGAGGCTGTAGGGCAGGCGTCAAGCACCGAAAGAGGGCACGCCGGTATAAACCATGTGTACTGGCAATCGTCATGGGAAACATCTTTTCTCTCTTTCTAACAAGATGTACGAGCTGATGGCGCTGGCGTGGCTGCAGCGGGAGTATCGAGAGTGCAGCATCATGTGCAAAGTCCTCACTTCACACAGACGTTTCGGACAGTGCGCTCTCTTTAAATGGTTTCACACTTCTGCGGCCGGACCGAAGAACAACAGAGAGCGGAAATAAGAAAGGAGGAGGTCTGGCAGTGTATATCAACACCGATGGCACAACTCAGGCCACATCACAGTCAAGGAGCAGCTTTGTAGCAGGGACAACTATTAGCAGTCAGCATGAGGCCTTACTACCCGCCCCATGAACTCAGTCATGTGATCATGCTGGCTGTGTACATCCTTCCCTCTGCAGACGCTGCGGCAGCAGACACGTGTCCTGGCTCCAGACAGAGTACCCACAAGCCCTCATCCTCAGCTCCAGTGACTTCAACTTTAGGGGATAGGGAGGAGCTGAAAAGGGTGCAGAAGGAGCTGAAATACACCATCAGGAGGGGTTAATGTCTGCAGGACACTGGCCAGTGTCCTGCAGACAGGTCAGAGGGGAACAAACAAGAGTACAGGGAAGTCATTGCTGACTTTGTTGAATGGTGTGAGAAGAACTATCTTCTCCTTAACATCAGTAAGACAAAAGAACTGGTGATAGACTTCCGCAGGACCTCCACACTCCACTCACCGGTGAACATCCAGGGTTCGGACACTAAGATGGACTTTTTTAAATACCTGGGTGTTCACCTCAACAAGAAACTGAACTGGACTCATAACACTGATGCCCTGTTCAAGAAGAGCCAGAGTCGCCTTCACCTGCTCAGGAGACTGAGGTCCTTGGGTGTGAGCAGGGCTCTCCTCAGGACCTTTTATGACACTGTAGTGGCCTCAGCAGTGTTTTATGTCATTGTGTGTTGGAGTTGGGGCAGCACAGACAAAGACAGGAAGAGACTGAACAAGCTGGTTCAGATAGCTAGCTCTGTCCTGGGCTGCAGCTTGAACTCCATCAAGGAGGTGGCAGACAGAAGGATTTTAGCAAGGCTGACATCCATCAGGAGCAACTTCTCCCACCCTTTACATCTCACTGCGGAGGCCCTAGGCAGCTCCTTCAGCGCGAGACCGAAGCATCGTTCCTCCCTACAGCCATCAGACTGTTTAATGCAGCATCCTAGTCATTACAATCTACCCTATGTGTAATAACTGCCCATACCCGTATACAGATTATTGTTATTTTATGTATATATTGTCACATCTGTGGCGGACACTTTGGGGGCGTATCTCACACCCAGGTGATGTATGAGGTGATGGGCGTGGTTAGCCTGGGGGGTGGGTGTGCACCGTTGGTGGCGCCAGTCTTAGTTCTGTCTTAGGAGGCAAAATAAAGTCGTCTGAACTGATTGCTCTGTCCGAGTCATTCCTCGTCCTGCCACATTGGTGACCCCGTTTTGGACATGTTTGAGGCAGCAGACGATGGTATCTCCTCTTCGGCCATGTCGCCCCGACACACGCAGCCATCCAGCGTCATCGCGTCCGTGAAGCTGCCCGACTTCTGGCTGAGCGACCCGGCCCCGTGGTTCCAGCATGTCGAAGCGCTGTTCCACCTGCGAGGAGTCACCGAGGACGACTCCAAATATTATTTGGTGGTCGCGGCTCTGGACCAGCAATCCACTCGCCGCGTCATGCAGCTGCTGCGGGACCCGCCACCGCGCGGGAAGTACGCAGCGATCAAAGAACTCCTGCTCCGAAGGTTCGGCCTCTCCGCCGCGGAAAGAGCGGACAAACTGCTTTCCCTACCGGGTTTGGGCGATGGTTCGGCGGTGGACCTCATGGACAGCATGCTGTCATTACTGGGCTCGGACGAGGGCGGGTTCCTTTTCCCGCACATTTTCCTGCGCCAACTTCCGCATCCGGTCCGGGCGGCCTTGGCGAACTCCCCGAGTTTGGCTGCAGGTGATTTCCGTGGTTTGGCTGAGGAAGCGGATCGGGTGCTGCTGACTGCCAGGAGGACGTCTGTGCTGAGCGTGTTGGCGGATCCCCAGCTGCTGGTGTCGGAGGACCCTGACCAGGTGATGGTGGCGGGAGTTTCCTCCCGTAAGAAGAAGAGCGACCTGTGTTTTTTCCACCAGCGTTTTGGCCACAAGGCCCGGCGCTGCGTTCCGCCATGTGCGTTCCAGACGCAGGGAAACGCCAGGGCCAGCACTCAGTAGCAGCTGTGGGTGCTGGCGAACAGGAGGAGCTGCTGTTCATCAAAGACTCCCTGTCAGGACGGCGGTTCCTGGTGGATTCTGGCTCCCAGAAGAGCCTCCTCCCTCCAGGTGGCACGAACCTGTCATCCTTGGGCACGGGCCCCCAACTGACTGCCGCTAATGGTTCCTCCATTAAGTCCTTTGGCACCAGGTCGGTGACTGTTTGTTTTTCTGGGCGCAGTTTCACATGGGACTTTGTGTTGGCCTCCATTACTGTTCCCATCATAGGTGCAGATTTTCTGTGTTCCAATGGTCTGCTGGTGGATGTCGCTAACCGGCGTCTGATCGATGCCGTCTCTTTTGCCACTTTTCCGTGTCTGACAGGGGGACCTGGGCCGCTGGCACATGCCAGTTTTGCTGCGACGGGAAATGTGTTTCAGCAGTTGCTGGGTGATTTTCCGGCACTTACTACGCCTGCGTTCTCCACAGCCGTCACGAAGCACGGGGTGGAGCACTTCATTCCCACCGCGGGTCCACCCGTTTTTGCGCGCGCTCGGCGACTCGACGCGGTGAAGTTGGTGACGGCGAAAGAAGAATTCGCCACAATGGAGCGTTTAGGGATTGTGCGGCGCTCTAACAGCCCGTGGGCCTCTCCACTCCATATGGTGCCCAAGGCTGATGGTTCTTGGCGGCCCTGTGGCGATTTTCGTCGTCTTAATAACATCACGGCCCATGACCGTTACCCCATCCCGCACATTCAGGATTTTTCCATTCGTTTGGCAGGCGCTACCATTTTTTCCAAGGTGGACTTGGTGCGTGGCTATCACCAGGTTCCGGTGCGTGCCGAGGATGTGCCCAAGACCGCAGTGATTACCCCGTTCGGGCTGTTCGAGTTCCTGCGCATGCCCTTTGGCCTGAAGGGGGCAGCACAGACCTTTCAGCGGCTGATGGACTCGGTGTTGCGCGGCCTCACATTTGTGTTCGTCTATTTGGACGACATATTGGTTGCGAGTCCTTCGGCAGATGAACACCTGACCCACCTTGGGCAGGTTTTTCAGCGGCTGGCAGATCATGGCCTGATCGTAAACCCGGCGAAATGCCAGTTTGGGCTGCAGGTGATTGATTTCCTGGGCCACCGCATTTCTTCCGAGGGTGCAGTTCCGTTGCCAGCTAAAGTGCAAGTGGTGGCGGAATTCCCTCGCCCGGCCTCCGTTAAGGCACTGCAGGAATTCTTGGGGATGGTGAATTTTTATAACCGTTTTCTCCCCAGGGCAGCCCACCTTCTGCAGCCACTGTACGAGGCCCTACGGTTAAAGAAGGCTACTGATCAGGTCGACTGGACTGCCGAGCGGGTCCAGGCGTTTGAGGGGGCCAAGTCTGCCTTGGCCAACGCCACACTTTTGGCCCATCCGGCACCTCGGGCGGACATCGCTTTGACGACTGACGCGTCAGACGTGGCCGTCGGTGCGGTGGTGGAACAGGGTGTAGGTGGTGTGTGGCAGCCCCTCGCATTTTTCAGCCGCAAGCTTCGGGACAATGAGCGTAAGTACAGCGTTTTTGACAGGGAGTTACTGGCATTGTACCTGGCTACCCGCCATTTTCGTTTTCTGCTTGAGGGTCGGTCTTTCACGGCGTATGTCGACCACAAACCCCTGACATTTGCTATGTCAAAGGTGTCGGAGCCTTGGTCTGCGCGTCAGCAGCGTCACCTGGCCGCAGTCTCAGAGTTCACGACTGACATTCGGCATGTGGCTGGAAAGGCGAACCCGGTGGCTGATTGTCTGTCACGCGTGCTCGTTTGTCCTGTGTACTTGGGGCTGGATTTCGCTTCTATGGCGGCCGACCAGTCTGGGGACCAGGAGATTCGGGCTCTTGAGTCTGCCGGTACGGGCTTGAAGCTGGAGAAAGCTGTGGTGCAGGATGGTGGCCCTACCCTCCTTTGTGACGTCTCCACCGGTCGACCCCGACCTGTGGTCCCGGGGACCTGGCGCCGCAGGGTTTTTGATATGGTCCATTCCCTCTCGCACCCGGGAGTTCGCGCGTCGGTGAAGCTGGTTAGTGCCAAGTTTGTCTGGCCTGGGTTCGCAAAGAGGTCAGGGAATGGGCTGCGGCCTGTTTGGCATGTCAGCGTGCTAAGGTTCACCAGCACACCAAAGCACCCCTTGAACCGTTCCCGATTCCAGCCAGACGGTTTGACCATGTGCATGTGGACCTGGTGGGACCCTTACCTCCGTCCCACGGGTACACTCATCTGCTCACTATGGTGGATCGCACCACCAGGTGGCCGGAGGTGGTTCCTCTTTCCTCCACGACATCGGCGGACGTCGCTCGAGCATTTCTTTCGGTTTGGTTGCACGTTTTGCTCCCCATCCGACATTACTTCCGACAGGGGACCTCAGTTTGTCTCAGAACTCTGGTCGTCCATGGCTAGGTCATTGGGCACACAGGTTCACCGTACCACCGCATATCATCCTCAGGCTAACGGGCTATGTGAACGCTTTCACCGTTCACTCAAGGCTGCATTGCGTGCCGCGCTTTCGGATGACAGCTGGGTGGATCGTTTACCTTGGGTGATGCTCGGTTTGCGTTCAGCTCCTAAGGAGGATTTGGGTGCATCGCCTGCAGAGTTGGTCCTGGGACAGCCGCTTCGTGTTCCAGGGGAATTTCTGCCGGAGAGTGCACCGCCAGGTAACTTTCCTGTTGGGAATTCCTTTTCGGCTGGGCTCCGCTCTGGCTCCGTCCCCCGTGCTCCACTGTTTCCCGCGGTCGTTTGTGCCGACAGACTTGTTAACGGCTCGTTTTGTTTTTGTGCGACATGACGCCCACCGGTCACCTCTTCGTCCTCCATACGACGGCCCATTCCGGGTGCTCGAGACGGGGACGAAGAGTTTCGTGCTCGATATGGGTGGTCGGGCGGAGCGGGTCACGTTGGATAGACTGAAACCTGCGCATTTGCTTGCTGGACAGGATGTGTTGCTGGCTCAGGTCCCCCGTCGGGGCCGTCCTCCTAAGGTCCAGAATATTCCGCCTAATGATTTGTCTTCTGATTTGCAGCCTGCTGTGGATTTGGTTTCTCCCGCCTGCGGCTCATCTGCGTTTCCGGAAGAGGGACGCCGCAGCCGTTATGGCAGGTTGATTAAAGCCCCTTTCAGGGACTGATGTGTTGCAATTTTGTTTTGTTTTCCCTCTCTCTGTGGTTTCCCTTCTGGGTGTTCGGGGGGGGGGCTGTGTGGCGGACACTTTGGGGGAGTATCTCACACCCAGGTGATGTATGAGGTGATGGGCGTGGTTAGCCTGGGGGGTGGGCCTGCACCGTTGGTGGCGCCAGTCTCAGTTCTTTTTGTATGCAGAATAAAGTGGTCAGAACTGATTGCTCTGTCCGAGTCATTCCTCGTCCTGCCACACCACCAGCTATATATGTTAGAAAATGACAATAAAGCTGACTTGACTTGACTTGACTTGGCTCGGCTACAGTGCAGATGTTGTCCAAGTGTTGTGTAGTTCGAAGAGCAGCAGCAGTAAAGTGACGCTGCTCTGTAAACATAGTATTTTAAGTGAACAGCGTCAGGTCGTCTCAGTAAAGTGTCAGTCCATCGTATCATTGCAAACATTATACACGTCATCCCCAGTGGTAGTATTAAGGCAGCATAGGATGCATTTGTGCACACCTTTGTCTCTAAAACCAGAACATTAACAGCAGAGTTCAATAAGAAATAATAATGTTGTGTGGTGGCGTGTTGGTCACCGGGGTTCGTGTTTGTGTCCGTGTGTGTTCAGGTTCTTCCGTTGAGGAGCCTGAGGGCCCGTGGCTAGAAGCTGTTGGTCAGTCTGGTTGTGTGGGGCCCGAATGTTTCGGTGTCCAGCGTGTTTATTGTTTTTTGTTTTTTGTCTGAGGACCAACTGGGGTCTCTGCGTATTGGACCAACACAACACAACGCGAGGAAACACACCGGTTACACTAGCAGGAAAAACCTCCTGGAGAAGCTCAAAGCCCCTTTTCAAAGGGCCACCAGTGCAGTGAGACGCCCACATCCAACACAAAGGTGCTCTGACACACTCATTCTCAGCCAAGGGGCCCGAGGGTGGGCCACCAACGCCACGTAGGCCGCGAGGGCCCCGGGAGCGCAAGGCGGCCTTCCACCACCTGGTGACAGTGATGCGTCTTCCAGTTGGTGAACACGCTCCAATAAGCAGCAGAAGAAGAAGCCAGCCGCAAACATCTGGCTGACGGGACGGAGACGTTTTTAAAACCAAAACGTGAAAAAGAAAGTGATGGCAGCCCCTCAAAGGCCAAGGTTTGGCCAAAGTACAACTCTGACTTTCTGAAGTTGGGCTTTGTGAACGGAGGTAGCGAGGTGCCCAGAGTGTGGAGCGTGGGCTAACCTTAGCCAACGAAGCAGCGAAGCCCTCAAAATGAAGGCGGCATCTCCAAAGTCGACGTCTGAACCTTGTGGGAAATGTTTTCAAATCGAAAGAAAATGGCGCCCGAAGGCGACTCTCAATC
>CAAE01013780.1:0-35865 GCA_000180735.1 Tetraodon nigroviridis | reverse complement strand
TTGTGTTCTCTGGACTTTTCATTTCAAAAGGCTTTCTCAGTTCTGAGCTGATGCAGCCTTTTGGATAAAAGGCGAAACATTTTCCAGAAAGAAAATCGAAAAGTCCAGATGAACACAAAATCTTTTCTCGGATAACTATGACCTGGATGACTGAGAACCTACACAGACATCTTATGCTGCCCTAATACTACCACTGGGTATTATGTGTATATAATGTTTACAATGATACAGTGCACTGCCACTTGACTTGAAATAACCTTACACACTTTGCACATAATCTGCACTGTAGCCAGCTTTTTTTCTATGTAACTGCCTATGTACCTGTCTATGTACCTGTCTTTTTGGCTACAGTGCAGATTGTGAGCAACGTGATCTGCAATTTTCGGAGCAATAGCAGTAAAGTGACGGTGCATTGTAAACATGGTTTTGGTGAAGTGGCAGTGCATTTGTATCATTGTAAACATTATATACATAACATAATACCCAGTGGTAGTATTTAGACAGCATAAGATGATTAGTGCAAATTTTCATATCTATTACCAGAACATTTAAAGCAGAGTTAAATAAAAATGTTGTGTAATGACATGTTAAACACCGAAGTTTGTATTTGTGTCAATGTGTGTTCAGTTTGTCTGGCAGTTGTATATATGAACACCATTTTGTATGGCGTCCATGTGTCGGGCTAAAGTACACAAAAAGCACGATTTTTTGTCTGGAGTGGCCACTGCCACGTGTGCATCTTAAATATCTTGTCCTGTTTGTCGCACTTGTTGCATTTGTTGTCCTTGTGTAGCCCTTGTTGTTGTTGCCCTATGTTGTTTTATATAGCACCAAGTACAGCAAGTCCTGAAGAAACGTTGATTCATTTTCAATATGTATTGCACCAGCTATATATATCTGGAAATGACAATAAAGCTCACTTGACTTGACTTGATTTGAGTGCCACTTCCACTGGCAACCTCTCTGTCACACCTACAACACACCACTGTCCTACAATCCTTGTACACGTTTTGCACAGCTCTAACATACTTCTCTGCCACTCCAGACATCCTCATACAGTACCTGTGTGCTTCCCCTCTTTCCCATAACTGCATTGTATGACTCATCAGCTGTAGTTGCCACAAATCTGCACATCTGCTTTGTTCCTAAAAATGGACACCAGCACATTTTTCTTCCATTCCTCAGACATCTTCACACTGTCTAAGATCCTGTTAAACAATCAGAACTTCTACTACCCCCACTCCTGAACACTTCCATGCCTCCACAGGTATATAATCAGGACCGAGTGCCTTTCCACTCTTTATTCTCTTTAATGCTCTCCTCACTTCTTCCTTACTGATCTTTGCTACTTACTTGTCCACAACAGTCACCTTTTCTATTCTTTGTTCTCTTGCATTTTCCTTATTCATCAGCTCTTCAAGGTACTCTTTGGTACCCCTATAAATGAACAGCACCAATGGCAGTCATTGTTTGATTCACTTGTTTAATTGTTTTACGTCAAATGCCCCTCCTGACACATCTTTCTGTATTTATCCAGGCTTGAGACCAGCACAATAGGACACTGTTGTGCCTTCTTGCGGCTACATTATACACATTTATTAACAGCTGTATTAATTCACACAGGGCAAGATCCTTTTAAATTCTGTACACATAAGTGATGTTCTGTTCAATCTTAAAGGTCTTAAAGTAGTATTTTTTGTGTGTGTAAATGTTTTTATCCATGTACACCTAATATATCAGTGTAAAGGTTTGCACAACTCTTTCTGTACTAAGCTTTTTTTACATAGTAGATTCTCTCATGATGCTTTGCAATTGATCATTACTGACAGTTTTTTTTGTCAGCTCTTCTTTTTTAAAACAGAGGAGCAATATGAAGTTAACATAATAGTTGTTTAAGCTGTTAGAGTTGGCTAATTGCTCTACCTCACAGTTTTCTGCCACATAATGTAATGTAACAAGGCCCTTGTTCTGCGGTGGCTTTGTAGCTTACATTTGTTTTTGTTGACTGTAATGTTTTGCCAGGCCTGAAATAAATATTGTGTTTATGTTGTGGATACCTGGAGCATCTTAAGGTGTAGAAAGTAAATGTAACAGTATGGCTGATTTGGTGAACAAAGGGGGTACTTTCTTTAATTCAGCCTTATAAACAGGCTTCTGGTTTTTTGGCAATAAACTCTCTGTATTGAGTGCAAGTTTACAACAAAATAGTTTTAGAATACCTGCGATGGACTGGCGACCTGTCCAGGGTGTATCCCTGCCTTCGCCCTAAGAGAGCTGGAGATAGGCACCAGCAGACCCTCGTGAAACCATAGGGTATAAAGCAGGTAGGATAATGGATGGATGGATAGTTTTAGAATTAAATTCATAGCTTCTGTTAAGTTGTGGCTTTCAGTCTACAAATATACATGTCTGATTACTTTATATAAAAACCTAAATTTGGAGTGGACTGTTTTTGAATGCAACATTTCATTGACACTATTTCACTTTATGCTTCTGCATTACAATTTTTATTATAATTGCCATGCACAAATCAGACAAAAAAAGTATGCTCCACAATTTTTTTGTTCCTTACTCACCTCGTAGACCCTCTCCAATGCCAAGAGCCAAGCCATCCTTAGTCCACTGCACAATGCCGCTGTAGTTGAAGACAACACAGGATAAAACTACTCGCTCTCCTAGCACGACCGATTGGTCTGCAGGCTCTTGAGAAAAGCGAATGCATTTCACTGCAACAGAGGAAGAAAAAACAGAAATGTGCTTTTACCTCTATGATCATGCCATTATTTAAAGATATTGAAATATATGTTATAAGTACAGTCAAATGTAGCAAGGGGAGGAACAAGCCAGCACAAGCCAGTGTCTTACTGTGCTGGTCCTAAGCCCAGTAAAAACAGTGGGTTGTGTCAGGAAGGGTGTCCGTAAAACTGTAAATCAAATGTGACCGGATGAATTTGGGAGCAGTTGAGACTGTCGAAGGTGGTGAGGAACGCCCCTTACGGGCACCCGTACGACAGTTTAGGTGCGAACGGCTAACGCGGAAGCATATTTAAGCCAGAGCCAGGTGTGTCTTCCAGCGTCCCTTGGCCAAGACCTTCTGGGTGAGTGTATTGGTAGTTCTGAGAATTGGAGTGTGACGGATTGACCCTGCGCTGTGTGAGCGCGTGTGACGGCTGTTGGGCAGGTAAGCGGCGCCGTAAAATACCTTTGGTGTGGGTGCTTGGACTAACATCAACTTCGCTTTCTGCTCCAGCTTGCCTTAGTTGCCGCCTTGCCTCCTTGCCTTGCCTCCTTGCTTCTGTTGGTCTTTTAGTGTGTGTTATTGTGGTTTGAGTGTGTCCCGGCTGATTAGTTGTGGTGGTTTGAAGGTTGAACGATAGCTGTGACAGTGCCTGAGGGTCTGACAGCCTTAGTTATCTGCATGCGTTTTCTTTAGTTTGTGTTGTGTTTATTCTTTTGGCGACAGTCGCCTTCGCATGACATTACTGTTACCGCTTTCCACTCTACTAAACCGATTGTTGGGCCTTACTCTAATTTTGCTAATTGTGAGTTGTGTTGTTTTTATTAACCAAACCACGTTTTCTAAATTATTCAAGTTTATTTCCTGTTCTGAATTAAATAATAAATAAAATATATTTTCTTTTGTCTACTGGGTGCTTGTATTAATTTGTGTAATTTACTTGCGCATAGGTGTTTTTTGGGGAACCCGCACAGAGGAGCTGTTTTGAAAAATTACTCTTTAGGTGAAAGTCCTAAGGTGGCGTTGTTGGATGTAGTAGGCCTCTGTACCAGCCACTCGCGAATTACCATTTCATGTCACAAAATTGGTGTTGTTGGCAGGATTATTTCACAATCAGGCACCTCAGTAGTTTTATGTTTCTAGTCGATTTTAGACACAGAGCAGTGGAGGCGTTGCAGTGATTGGCTAAGCAGTAGTGATCAGATTAAGTTGGACTCTGCTGCACCGGAGCGGGTTGTGACATCTGGGACTTGGTGACCAAGCATGCTTTGTCTATGACCGCTTAGAGGGCGAGGCTCATGATGAAATTAAATATAGACCCAGAACGTGTCTTTATGATTTTAAAAGAACTGTATGGGTGTCCGAAGTCATATGTTTCCCTCCAGCAAGATTTTTTTCCAGGAAACAGTTGGACGGTGAATCACTCCAAGAATTCTCTCATGCCCTGTATTGTTTGATGGAAAAGATGGTAGCAAGCTCTCCTACACATGTGGGTAATTCTGATGTGTTGTTACTTGACCAGTTTGCTGAGCATGTGAATAATTCTGACCTTCGTAGGGAATTGAAGAGACTTGTTCGTCATGACCCTGATCTCTCTTTACTCGATCTTAGGGCAGAAGCTATTCGGTGGGAACGGGAAGGTGGACCAAGTAGTATGGCTAACTCTTTTGCGATGCCTGCATTTTGTGCTACACAGACCACTGGTTTGCAGTCTCAGTTCCACAGCTCTCCGGCTAGTGTCACCACATCACAGTTGGCTGCTCTAACAGCTGCAGTACAGAAGCAGCAGGAGCAATTAGATCAGATCACCCAAACCTTAGCAGCTTTGCAAAAACCTTCAACCTCCCAACCTAGCTGCCCCAAGAGCGTTATCTGTAGACGGTGTCAGCGTCCGGGCCATTATGCTAGAGAGTGTGAGAATGAGTGTGTCCGTGTACGTCACTCTTCTTTTGTCGGTGCCTCCCAGGTAGTAGCATCCACCAACGCCCTGCAGATGGAAAACTAGCTCCCCCTAATGTGCATAGCCGGTCATTAGGTGGGGAAGTGCAAGGCTCAGAGAGTGGTGTGAGTGATGCAGTAAGGGAGCGCCTGATTGCTTCTTCTCCACTGGTGGTCATTAAATTGGCTGGTGTAGGTGTGCGATGTATTTTGATTACCGGGTCAATGGTAACCACCATTTCAGAAAGTTTCATCTGGCAGAATTTTCAGGGGAATTTAAAGTCTTGCCACTGGTTGGAGCTGAGAGTGGCTAATGGGCTGGAGATTCCATACCTGGGTTATTTGGAACCTGATGTGGAGCTTTTTGGTTGTGTGATCCCCAGGAGGGGTGTGCTGGTAGTCAACGAACTGCCTGGGAGGGTAGCTCCTCCTGAAGTCCCAGGCATCCTGGGAATGAACATTATAAAGGCCTGCTACCAGGCGCTTGTTCGCCAGTGTGGTTCTGGACTTTGTGCCCTTTCTGAGGTGGTGGGGCCATCGGGTCCCTGGCTGGCAGCATTTCAGTTCTGTCAGTAGGCTGAAGTTCAGTCTTCCCCAGCTTGTGTTGGTTTAGCTAGGCTGAGGGGTAGAGAGCCTGTTCAAATTCCTGGTGGCTCTACCAAGATCGTAGCTGCCACGTGTTCAGCTGGGTTTCGTTCGCTTAAGTCTATTTTGGTTGAGCCATTAGGCCTCGAATATTGCCTGCCTGCTGGGCTGTTGGTGTCATCTGCCTTGGTGCGTGTGGTCTGTGGTACTGCCTACATTCCTGTAGTGAACGTTGGAGTATCTGCAGTTTCCTTCAAGCGTCGCTGTCCCCTAGCTCTGTTGTCATCTGCAGAAGTGGTGAGTCTTCCCCCTGGACTGAGTGAGATTCAGAGCGAGGTGGAGCCAGTTACAGCAACCATTTTGGCTCAGGTTGCAGGTGTGAGCTCTGTTCAAAATCAGATCAGGGATCTTGATTTATTGGTGCTCCCTGAGGCAGAGCAGGGCAAGGTTCGGGAACTGTTGATGAAAAAACAGACATGTGTTTTCTGCATTTGAAGGTGATCTCGGGTGCACCTTATTAATAACGCATGATATTCCCCTCGTAGATGACACACCTGTGCGGCAGCGGTGTAGACGGATTCTTCCATCAGAGTATGAAGCGGTAAAGGCACATATACATCAGCTGTTAGAGACCCAGGTGATTAGAGAGAGCAGTAGTCCCTATGCCTCACCCATCGTCTTGGTGAAGAAGCGAGATGGCAGCCTCTGATTGTGTGTGGATTACCGCCAGCTCAACAAGAAGACCAGGAAGGATGCCTTTCCTCTGCCCCATATTGAGGAGTCCCTGGATGCACTGTCTGGAGCCAAGTGGTTTTCCACAATGGATTTGGCCAGTGGCTACAGTCAGGTACCAGTGACAGAAAAAGACAAACAAAAGACTGCGTTTTGCACTCTTTTTGGGCTGTTTGAGTTCAATAGGATGCTGTTTGGATTGTGTAATGCCCCAGGGACATTCCAACGTCTCATGGAGCGTATGTTTGGAGTGCAACATTGTCAGACTCTTTTGCTATATTTGGATGACATAATTGTCTTTTCTTCCTCAGTAGAAGAACATCTGAAGTGGATGGATGTGGTCATGAGCCGCCTGGGTCAGGAAGGGCTCAAGGTTAAATTGGAGAAATGTAGGTTTTTCCAGAAGGAGGTGCAGTATCTGGGACACTTAATTTCTCAGGAAGGGGTGTCCACAGATCCCAGTAAGGTCTCTGCTGTGGCTGACTGGCCACGCCCCACTACGGTCTCTGAGCTAAGGTCATTTATTGGGTTTGCCAGCTATTATCGGCGTTTTGTGCAAGGTTTTGCTAAGCTTGCTGCCCCACTGTATCGCCTGATTGCCGAGCAAAATGGGGGTAAGAAACAGAAAGGCTGGAGCCCACGGTTTGAGGAGGCCTGGACAGCGGACTGTGAGAGGAGCTTTAAGGACTTAAAAGCTTGTTTGGTAAGTGCACCAGTTTTGGCTTTTGCTAACTTCTCCCTGCCTTTTATTTTAGAGGTTGATGCCAGTCATAGCGGTCTGGGAGCCGTCCTGTCCCAGGAACAAGGGTGTAAGATAAAACCCATCGCCAATGCCAGCCGTAGCCTGCATCCCGCTGAGAAAAACTACAGTTCCATGAAGCTGGAGTTTCTTGCCATGAATTCGGCAATGGTGGAGAAGTTCAGAGAGTATCTGTGGGGCCACCAATGCTCTGTTTGGACTGATAACAACCCACTGAGCCATTTAGCATCAACTAAGCTCAGACCTACGGAGCAGCGTTGGGTCGCTGAGTTGTCAGCTTTTGATTATACGGTCTGATATTGACCGGGTCGCTGTAATAGAAATGCTGATGCTCTTTCCAGGCCATCAGCTGCTGGGGCTCGAGTTCTGAGGCAGATGTTGCCGGGCACTGCTGTACCTTCTGCTGTCCAGGAGGCCGTTGACAAGCCTTGGATGACAGGTGTGCAGGCAGCTGTCTTTGCTTTTCCGTCTCGGTCTCAGGCGGATCTTTGAGCGCTTCAGGAAGGCGATGCAGCCATTGGAGTCTTCCATTGGTTCTGGCAGGAGGAGCGGTTGCCGAGTCGAGCGGAGAAAGAGCAGCTAGGCCAACAAGTGCGAGGGTGGTTACATCAGTGGGACCGTATTGTGCAGAGAGATGGCTTGTTGTTTCAGCATTATTTCCGTCCTGATGGTGGGGAGGAGGTCCTCCAGCTCCTGTTATCAGAGTGTTTGAGAGAGGAGGTCCTGGGTCAGCTCTATCAAAATCATGGACACCAGGGCATGCAGTGCACTAGGGAGTTGGTGAGGCAGCGGTGTTACTGGCCGAGAATGGACCGAGATATCCGGGACTGGTGCCAACGTTGTGAACGCTGTGTTCTGGCCAAAGGTGCTCCAATGGGTCACCTTTTGGCAGCTGAGCCTAATCAGATTTTGGCTATTGATTTTACTGTGTTGGAACCGGCCCAGGGCGGTCAAGAGCTAGTTATGATCATGACTGACGTGTTCTCTAAGTTCACCCAAGCAGTGCCAACCCGGGACCAGAAGGCGGTTACTGTGGCGGAGGTACTGGTGAAAGAGTGGTTTTATCGCTATGGCGTTCCAGCCCATCTTCACTCGGATCAGGGTAGGAGCTTTGAAAGTGCTTTGTGCAGCAGCTGTGTGGGTTGTATGGTGTGCAGAAGACTCACACGACACCTTACCATCCCCAGGGGAACGGGCAGTGTGAAAGATTTAATCGGACCCTTCATAACTTGCTGCGCACCCTTCCACTGGAACAGAAGCATCGTTGGCCTGACCATCTTCCTCAGTTGGTATTTAATTATAACACCACATAGATTCATGTGAGCACTACCTGTTTGATCAAAAGTGTGTTTTGTGGTGAAGGGTTAGATGCTGCACAAACCCCCCCCCAAAAAAAAACAAAGAAGTGCTGGAAACGTGTAACCTGTGAAGCAAGTGTGCTCACTTGAACAGCTGACTGCCCGAAGTAACAGGGCTCAAGGAGCGCCTGAGAAGTGCACGAGAATTTTAGTGAACATTTATTTCTGCGTTATCCCTTTTGCTTTGACTTGAGGCCACTGCCGTGTGGCAGCAGCATGGTTATTTTATGTGTATTTGTGAAGATATCTGGGGGACGCTTCCGTTGCTTTGATTTTGAAAGAAAAAGAAGAAACGAACCACAAGCACCGATGTGCTTTCCCAGAAGCTGCTGTGCTTATAAAGCAAGTGCCTGCGCAATTTGGTTAGCTGTATTTAGAAAGAAAAAGTGGAAATCTTAAGGAAATAGTTAAAGAGAGAGGGACTGTGCACAACAGGACAACTTTTCCTGCAGGAACAGCTAAATTGCATGTGTGTTGGTTTTCGTTTTGCAGCTTCAGCTTGTGAGACTGTGGGTCACCGGTCATTGCAGGAATAGCTAAAGTACAGCACAGTTGTGTTTTAAACCTTGTTTTGTGGGATTGCTGCACATTTCAGTAATGAACATTGTCAATCTGAATGAAGCATTAGAAAAGAGAAGATTTGGCTTCCATGGGTTATTCTGTGTTTGCGTAATATTTGTGACAGGTCTGGGTAATATAACCCAGAGTGAGTATAAAAAAAACAAACAAAAAAACACAGGGGGGTGGGGTTTAGGGGCTTAGAACTCTCTGGCTGTTCTAACAGAGGAAATTGTAGCTATTGTCACAATTGTCACTGTGACTGGTTCAAGAAGTTGGATGTTGATAAACTGAGTTTGAGCACACTCATGTGAACTCAGTAAAGTTGATTGGAGAGAAATTGATTACCACTGACGTTGGTATTATCCGCTTGTTCTAGCTCACTGATTGTGAAAAGAAAACACTGGTGTAGGATGACCTGACCATGAGCATTAATTTTGGTTATTGGAATATGGTTTGGTTAGTGTGGCAGGTGAAGTACTGAATTGTGGTGAAGGGCTGGGTGTGGTCAATAGGGGGCACCCTATAAAAGGAAGCCGACACCTGCTGTCCCTCTCTCTGCTCCTTGATGCTCAGGCTTCTTCCCACCTGGTTGTGTCACTTCCTTCCGCTTTGCTGGCATCCACTCATAGAAATGGCTTGCTCAGTAAGTTTTAGCACAATGAAATGTTTGTAGATTCATAGAGTGCCACTTTACGAACGAGCAGAAGATCATCTCTTCCTTGTTTGATGTGTGGCCACAACAAGTAAGATTTCCTTTGCGTCCGCTGTTATGTTTCTTTTGTTATTTGTTTTAGTTTTTAGTGTTATTAGTTTTGTTATTTGTTTTTTTACTAATGTGTGTGTGTGTGTGTGGTATATTTTTAGTTGTAGCTAACGTCAGGAGATTGCACTTGTCGGGGCACCGCTGCTGCTTTGCTGGAGGCTACATGTGGACAGAAAAGCTCGTTGGAGCAACTTGCAGAGTTGAGTGTGGGGACGTGCTCCATTGTGTGTCGTCCCCCCTTTCTGTTTTATTTCTTTAAAAAAAGGAAGTAGCTGATAGCCTACATCAGTTTCTTTTATCAGACTCACCAGGCGGGTGTCATCCTTCTCAAAGTCAGGCCTGCGAAGTTCAAAATTGACACAACCAACCCAGTGAATTTACCTTAATATCCCATCAGAGCAATCAACACTCTGGTCTTTGAGCTCCCTCAAGCGGTTTCTAACCCCACTACTGCTCTATCTCTGCTTATCTCTGAACACCAGTGGTTCACTGTCATAGCTCTTGATTCACGAGGTAATGAAGTGGCAGACAGAGCAGCGAAACAAGCCGCCGGCTTGGACATTCCCAACATAGCTACATTGGTAGCGGTAGAAGAATAGAAAAGGCAGGGAGTAAGGCCCCTTTCCTTGCATGAATGGGGCAACATGCAAGCACTCACTTCACTGGCTGAAGGGGAGTTCTAGCATGCAAATGGAGCAAGAGTGGTTAGCAAAAATTATACCAAAGGTATTAACTCTATCCCTATGAGTTTTGTTCTCCATCACCTGTAACCCAGGAGACCAGAACTAGTGAGAGAGGAATTCCTTCTGCTAAAAGTCTTTAAAAGGAAATGGCAAGAAGCTTGTTGGATAGTGTCAGGAACGGCGTGTGGTTCGGGACCCAAACGCAGACGAGAGGCTGGCGCGTTCCAACAAAAAAACCTTTATTTGGGTGAGGCAGGCAAACAAGCAGGAAGAACAGAAAACTGGGGAGTCCAGGGTAAATCAAAACGTAAGAGAAAAAAAAAAGGACCGGACACGAACGAGCAAGTGAGCGGGCGAACGGACATCAAACAAACACGCACTAAACTCCACAACATTACACAATGGGACCAGCTCATAGCCTCCCTTTATTGACGGCTGATGAGCTGATCCCATACAGCTGTGTCGCTGTCGCTGCCGCTGCTGGATCCTCAGGCCCTGGGCCCCCTGCTGGATGCGGAGGGAACGCCACCACCAGAACGCAGGGGGGCCAGTGAGCAGAACCGTAACAGATAGGAACTTATCACGTCACCCCAAGAATCAACATAGCTGTCCTTCTTAAAGGAAAAATGTTGACGTAGTTCACCTATCACAGTAACCCCAATGCCTAACAGATGACGTGCTTGTAACCTCTCCCTGCAACGGTTGGCTCCTGCATCTGGAATTGCCCAGTACATTTATCCATCGCCTGATGAAGAACCAACAAAGGAGGACCTGTCTTACACCAAATAAACAGTATTTTAATTATTGTGTGTGGATAATTATGCTAATTGTAGCCCTATTTTAATCTGCTCACCAGACATTCAAAAACAACTCATTCACGGAAACTGTTCTGTTCACACTGACCTGACCAATGCTAACGTGATCACATTAGCTTTTTCACATCAGCTTACCCTCCAATCGACAAGGAAACTGGATCTCCTACATACATTGATGTGATTGGTGCCCCTCGGTGTGTTCCTGACAAGTATAAATTGGCCGACCAATTTGCAGCAGGTTTCAAGAACATCCCAACTATAGCTGCACTATTCTAGATTACACGGAAAAAAATGTTGACAGAATGATTCCTAAATACACCTAGTGATGCTGGTCTTGGACACATCGTCAGTGATAGTACCTGGGGTCATCGGGGGTTTCGGGTCTTTCAACATCAGACCCCCTCACCCAATAAATTCAGAGATTGGCAAACCGTACCAGGGATGCCATAGAGGGCCTCTCTGAACAACTGGCAGTAACGTCATTGTTGAACGTTGAGAAAAGAATAGCTTTAGACATGCTCCTAGACGAGAAAGTAGGTGTCTGTTCGATGATGTATGTTGCACATTTATTGCCAAAAGCACGACTCTTGATGGGTCCGTAAGCAAGGCCTTAGAGCAGGGGTGTCAAACTGATTCCACAAAGGGCCGTGTTGCTGCAAGGTTTTTGTGATCCAACCAATCAAGTGCCAGTACGTCTTCAACCATATCAGCTGTCTGAACACTCAGTTCAGTTGATTAAATGACTCCAGTCAGTTGTGCTGCTGCTTGGTTAGAACAAAAACTTGGCAGCCATACGCCCCTTTTGTAGAATCAGTTTGACACTCCTGCCTTAGAGGGCCTCTGGACCCTGTCTGAGGAAATGGCAGAAAATTCTTTTAATTCCTTTAATGAATGGACGACCAGAGTGTTGGGCAAATGGAAAATTTTAAAACTTGCAGTAATGCCTTGCTGACTCCTATTGTGTTATTTTTGATTATAACACTTGTCTGTGTATGCGTGGTTTATCTCACTTTACATGTCATTTCCCCCACATCAAGAAAAGCTCTGGCAACAGTTGCCAGTGAAACCATCAGCACCTGACCCGGACAGGGGAACCTGCTAATGTCTGTGATTGATCTTTAATGTGGCCTCTTTCAGAGTGTCTTTCACGTCACTGTCAGATGTGCCTGGGCGCAGTCATGTATTCAAAAGGTCTGCTTACGGAAGTAGAAGCACTCTTCTCTTCCAGCCGCCATCGTGGGAGCGAGGCTCAAAGTTTATAGAAGATTCCACAACCGTGTAATAAATCTTGCTTTACAGATCAGGTTTGTTGTTTTGACGTCACGCCCGGACAAAAAATACAACAGGAGTTAGTTGACATGATGTAGAGGAGAAAGGTAGACATATTGTATGTCTAGGACACCAGATGTCCTAGACATACAATAATGAATCGCCTATTTTAAAAATGTTTTCATATATAAGGCGCACCGTTTTATAAGGTGCATAGAATAGAAACTACTGTAGTGGCTGGGGTTGCTTTATGCATCCACTATATGGAGCTGCGCTAAACAAAACAGTCAGATAAGTCAGCCAAACTTTATTGATAGAACACAAACCAACTTAATACACACACAAGTGTGGTGGGACTGGAATTTTTACTGTTTTTACTACACAGTCTATGGTTTTAACCGCTCTCACTTCGGCCCCCTGACTACGGTAGCCACGGTCGATTACCGTAAATCCATATATAAGGCGCATCGGCTTATAAGGGCGCACCGTCGGTTTTTGAGAAAATTCTAGGCTTTTAGGTGCGCCTTATAGTTGTGAAAATACGGCACATCAAAAGAGAAATAGAGTAGGAGTTATGTTGAATGAGAAGTTTGCTAGGAATGTCTTGGAAGTAAAAAGAGTGTCAGAGTGATGAGTCTGAAGCTAGAAATCGAAGTTGTAGTGCTCATTGTTGTTGGCAGGTATGTTCATGCTCGGATATCTAGCTGGAGGAGAAGGAAAAATTCTGGTCAGATATTGAAGTGATGCAGAGCATCCCTAGAAGTGAGAGAGTTGTCATTGGGCAGACTTCAATAGACATGATGATGCAAGAAACAGAGATGATGATCAGGTTATGGACAGGTTTGGTATCCAGGAGAGGAATGCAGGACAGACGGTGACTGACTTTGCAAAAAGGATGGAAATGTCTGTAGTGAATACTTTCTACCAGAAATGGCAGAAACATAGTGTGACCTGTAAGAGTGACAGTAGGAGCATGCAAGTAGACTACATCATGTGCAAACGATGTAATCTGAAGGAGGTCGGTGACTGCAAAGTAGTGGTAGGTGACAGTGTAGCCAGACAGAAGAGGATGGTGGTGTGTAAGATGACTCTGGTGATGAAGAAGATGATGAGAAGGCAAGGAAATGATGGAAGCTGTTGTATGAGTTATGGGAAGGAGTTCAGATAGGCCCTGGGTGGTCAGGACATTCTTCTAGATAACTGGAAACTACAGCTACTGTGATCAAGGAGACAGGTAGGGAAGCACGTGGTGTGCAATCTGGAAAAAAAGTAGATAAGGAGACTTAGTAGTGGAATGGGGGGGTGCAGGAGTGTATACAGCTAAAAAGTAGTTGGACAATAAGAGCACTGAAGGGAGTAGACACAAGTACAAGGGAATGCATCACAAGGTGAAAGTAGAGGTGGCAAAGTAGTGATGTGATAGTGGTGATGTGTCGGTCCTGAACGGAGCAGAGCCAGCTCTTTGAATGGAACAAAGGGAGCCAGTTCCTTTATGGAAGCAGGTTTTTTTTTTTTTTTTTTTTTTTTTAATTTATTTTTTTTCCCCATTTTTTCTTTTTTTTTTTCCATTATCCTACCCGCTTTTCATACCCAGTGGTGTCGCAGGGGTCTGCTGGTGCATTTCTCTAGCTTTCTTAGGGCGCAGGCAGGGATACACCCTGGACAGGCCGCCAGTCTGTCGCAGGGCACACACACTATTCAGTCTCACATTCACACACTAGGGACAATTTAGAGTCTCCAATTAACATTGCATGTTTTGAATGAATAGAATGAATGAATGAATAGATCTTTATTCGTCCCACAGCGGGGAAATTGCACTGTTCCAGCAGTTTTTGGACTGTGGGAGGAAGCCGGAGTACCTGGTGGGAACCCACATACACAGAGGGAGAACACGCAAACTTCGCACAGAAAGGCCGGCAGCAGGGGGAAGCGAACCAATTACCTTCTTGCTGTGAGGCAACAGCACTAACCACTGCACCACCATGTGGCCCCTTTCGTTAATAATGTTGCACATAATTTTACATCGTTGTAGATATAGTGATAGTGAAATGATTGAAGCAACAACACATCTAAAGAGTCACATGAAAGCCAAAAGAGCCAGCTGGGCTAAAAGAGCCTACTCACTAAAAAGAGCGAGAATTCCAATTGCTACAAACAAAAGGCTTATGGTGACTTGTAAGAGGTTGAACAGCAAGGATGGGGAACCTATATGATCTATACAGGCTGGCAAGGCAAAGAGACAGAAATAAGAAAGACCTGCGGCAGGTTGGAGTTATTAAGGTACAGGGATGGAAGAGTATTGGCAGGTGCCAGTAGTGTAATGGGAAGATGGTGGTGACTGTTGTGGACCAAAAAGTAGCAGGGATTAGAAGGAAGGAAGGAGAGCATTGAAGAGGATAAGAGTGGAAAGGCACTCAGTCCTGATGATATAATTGTGGAGGTATGGAAGTGTTTAGGAGAAGTGGCAGTAGAGTTGCCGACTGGGCTGTTTAACAGGACCTTAGAAGGACCGTGAGAAGATGCCTGAGGAATGGAGGAAAAGTGTGCAGATGCCCATTTTAAGGAAAAAGGAGATGTGCAGGAATAATTATAATTATAGGACTACTGCATGTTCAAATGCAATAGTGATTTCTAAGATTTATTTTTAAAGATAATTTTAATTATTTATTAGCAGTTCACAGGCTTTGTGGTTTGGCAGTGATAGGTGCCTCTGTTTCATCTTTTTCACTCTTTTATGTGAAAAGAGCTTTGTGATGGCAGCTGACGGGGGCAGAATGCACCATCCCAAGTCTGAAGAGGTGCCGTCTTAGCTGAGCGTTTTTGGGGCCACCTCAGGAGGCCGGAGGCAGGCAACTGTGATTTCTGCTCCAGTCAGAGAAGGCAAACTCTAAGGCCGTTGCCAAAGGCGCCTTTGTAGAGGCTGAAGGCGTCTCCGAGGCTGGAGCTGGAACCGCCCCTGCAGAAGCCAAAAGTGTCTCCGAGAAAGGAGCTGCCACTGCCCCTGCAGAAGTTGAAAGCATTTCTAAGGCTGGAGCCACTGCTGCTTCTGCAGAAGCTGAGGATGTCTCCAAGGCAGGAGTCGTGGCCACCTCTGCAGAAGCCAAAGGCCTCCCTGAGGCTGCAGCTTCTGTGACCTCTGCAGCGGCCAAAGCTGACCCGGAGTCCCCTATGGAACTTGCCAAGAATCGATCTTTTGTAACTTTTGAAATATCTCCTCACAGCGACGTCTGGTGGCTAATCTTAAAATATGACATTCAAACAGTAGAACAGTGTTGCCAATTCCGCAGCAAGAAATATGGCTAATGGCTGTCTGTTATTGCCTAATTTAAACAGCATATAATTGTAATGGCTGTTGTAGGAAAGAGAAATAACAGGACACTTTCTAACACAACCCATCTCAATTTAATCTTATTAAGAAAAAAAACAAAAAAAAAAAAAAACAAGCTCAGTACAATACAATCAGGCAAGACCTTGCAAAAAAGGATTTTAAACATTCCAGGTGTGTCAAGTCATGAATCAACAGCCAATCAGTAGAAGACACGAGAAATTATTTCACATATTTAAGTTGGATACATTAGGCATTTTCATTTGTGCAATGACAGTATATTATTTATTATTCAATTTTAGAAAAGTGATAACAACATCATTGTGTAATCACTTGCTGAAACAAAAACAACTGTGGTAATTCGAAACAATTGGGGGAATAATGGAATGCGAGATGGAACAGTCACGTGACACTGTCATTCTGATACAGACTTCAGAATATTGTTTTAAATCACAAGTTCCGCCTAGGTTTCGGCACATACCAAAACACTTTAGATTTTGCCATCACTAGTATTCAGTCACCCAGACTAAATTTGCTCTTGCTTTTGGATGGTTTGGACTCATGTGAGTTTTTGTCCAGGTTCCCAGGTCACCACATTTGCTCCAGAAGAAGTCTGAGTTCGAGGTTTTGTAGTAGTTTTGCAACAGCAGAACCTCCCTGAGGGGAGTTCTTCTTCTGTTTAATGAGCATTATTTTTCTTTTAGGCAAATGCATAAAAAGGCTGGTGTGATTGTTAGTCAATGGCTCATTGTGATAATGTGCCACAGCTGCCAGACGGAGCCTGCTCTCACCCTCTCCTTTCACCCATCTCCTTTTGCGAACTTTTCTTTTCTATATACCTTTTTATATTCCCTTATTTTCATTTTTCTGTCGAGCTGTACTGGCTTCTTGAACTCATGTAAAGCCAGGAGTTCAAAACTTGTCACTGCTGCACTGATACTGACTTTGTTTTTCGGACTTTTTGAGACCACAGTAGGGAACCCCTTTAGTCACAGCTCCATTGTTTGCTCCCGCGATCAGCTGTTAGAGTTCAGGTGCCCAGGACTACCTGGGAGGGAGACGTACAGGCTGACGGGCGGGCGTCAAGCGCTGGGAGAAGGCACGCCAGTATAAACCATGTGTACTGGCGATTATCATGGAAAACGTCCACTCTCCGCTCAAGATGGACGAGCTGATGGTGCTTAAATGGCTGCAGCGAGAGCATCAGGAATGCAGCATTATGCGCTTCACAGAAACATGGCTTCATGCAGACATACCGGACAGTTTGGTCTCTTTTCAATGGTTTCAGGCAGGCAGACCAAAAGATGGCAGAGAGCGGTAAGAAGACTGAAGCAGGTCTGGCGATGTATATTAACAGGTGGTGCAACTTGGGCTACATCACCGTCAAGGAGCAACTTTGTAACAGGGACATTGAACTATTAGCAGTCAGCATGAGGCCCTACTACCTGCCCCGTGAACTCCTTCACGTGATCATGCCGGCTGTGTACATCCTCCCCACTGCAGACGCTGTGGCTGCAGCAGAGCAGATACAGGCCACAATGTCCCAGCTCCAGACAAAGCACCCACAAGCCCTCACCTGAGACCTAGTCTCAGGTGACTTCAACCACGCCTCGCTCTCTGCCACTCTTAACTTAATACATTTGCCGCCTCACACAGGACAATAAAACCCTAGACTTGTATGCAAACATCAAGGATGCATACAGCTCAACACCCCTCCCCTCCTTGGTCGCTCCGATCACAACCTTGTCCATCTGCTCCCTCGGTACACCCCATTGGTGCAGAAGGAGCCTCCTCAGAGGAAGACAGTCTAGTCTGGACTGAGGAGGCCAAGGAGCAGCTGAGGGACTGTTTTGACACCATGGACTGGGATGTTCTCTGCAGCTCACACAGGGAGGACATCGTCAGTGTAACAGACTGCATCACAAACTATATTAACTTCTGCATGGAGAGCACTGTACCACCCCGGTGCTTCTCCAGCAACAAGCCCTGGGTGACCTCTGATCTGAAGGCCCTGCTGAAGGAGAAATTACAGGGCTTTCACGTCGGGACAAGGAGGAGCTGAAATACACCATCAGGAAGTGTGAGGAAGCTGAAGCAGCGCCTGGAGGAAAACAATGTGCGGACGTATGGAGGGGCCTGAAGCAGATGTCAGTCCACCGTCCAGGGGTAGATGGTCACCAGACCTCTGGTGATCAAGCATTGGCACAGGAACTGAATCTGTTTTTCCAAGAGATTTCAAGAGCCAGCACCCTGCATCCATAGACCACCCCCCTCAGTCACCCCCTCCCCAGTCACCAGCTGCCCCCCTCTTTCTCACTCTGCATCAGGTGAAAAGGAAACTGAAGAGGCTAAAGGTCAGGAAGGCCACAGGGCCAGACTGGATCAGCCCCAGCCTGCTCAGGGAATGTGCAGACCAGCTCAGCGAGGTGGTTCTGCACATGTTCAACCTGAGCCTTCGCCTGGAGAAGGTCCCAGTCTTGTGGAAGACATCATGTGTGGTTCTGGTCCCCAAGACAGCCCACTCCAGGGAACCAAGCCACTACAGACCTGTGGCTCTGACCTCCCACCTGATAAAGAGCCTGGAGAAGATCGTCTTCAGATACCTCCGTGACCAGTTGGACTCTGCTCTTGACCAGCTGCCGTTCGCCTACCGTCCAGGCATTGGCATGGATGATGATGATGATGATCTACGACGATGAGGAAATGATGATCTATCTGCAGCACTGGGCCCTGTGTCACCTGGAGGTGCTGTGAGGGTCATGTTGTTGACTTCTCCAGTGCCTTCAACACCATCAGGCCTTTGCTCTTTGGAAGGAAGATGGGGACGTGGGGGTGGACCAGCAGCTGGTGGCCTGGACGACAGACTACCTCACCTGCAGGCCCCAGTATGTGAGGCTGCAGGACAGTCTGTCAGAGCTGGTGGTGTGCAACACGGGGGCACCACAGGAGACCGTGCTTTCACCATTCCTCTTTTCACTATTCACCTCAGACCTCAGGTGCCATTTCTAGAAGTTTTCGGACGACACCTCCATCAATGGCTGCAGGTCAGAAGGGAACAAGCTGGAGTACAGTACATAACCGACTTTGTTGAATGGTGTGAGGAGAACCACCTTCTTCTTAACACCAGTAAAACAAAGAAAATGATGATTGCCTTCCACAGGACCTCCACACCCCACACACAAGTGACCATCCAGGAGTCAGTCATAGAGTTAGTGGACTTGCTTAAATACCTGGGTGTTCACCTCAACAATAAACTGAACTGGTCCCATAACACCAACGCCCTGATCAGGAAGGGCCAGATTCACCTGCTCCTGCTCAGGAGACTGAGGTCTTCCGGGGTGAGCAAGGCTCTCCTCGGGACCTTTTATGACACTGTGGTGGCCTCAGCAGTGTTCTACAGCATCATGTGTTGGGGGGGAAGCAGCACAGACAGGGGCAGGAGAAGACTGAACAAGCTCGTTCTGGACTGCAGCCTGGACTCCATTGAGGCGGTGGCGAACAGGAGGATGTTAGCCAGGCTGACATCCATCAGGAGCAACACCTCTTACCCTCTACACCACACTGTGGAGGCCCTGTGGAGCTCCTTCAGCACCAGACTGAGGCATCCTCAGTGCAGGAAGGAGCACTACCGCAGCCATCAGACTGTTTAATGCAGCATCCTAGTCCACCAGGACTGCCAAATTTACATGTTCAATAACTCGTGTACAGTATATATTTTATTTCCATAGTTCATATTCCATAATCATACTCATACTCCATAATTCAATGTACAGTACCTGTATATATGCTATTCTCTTATCTTTCCTAACCTATTTTATTATGTGTATATAGAGTTTGTCATATTTATATTTTTTTATTTCCTATTCTATTCTATTCTATTCTATTCTATTCTTCTTATTCTATCTCTATTCTTACTGTTCCTGTACATTTGTTCTCATATTTATTATTGTATTGCTGCTGGAACAGTGCAATTTCTCCGTTGTGGGATAAATAAACATATATTCTAAAATATATTTACAGGGGAAATAAAAATAAAACTAGAATAGAAACAGTGAAATTGGGAATACAGTTAATAAAATAGGATAGGAAAAAAATGACATATCTCTGGTTTGCTCTCGGTTCTCCCAAGAGAGGGCGTGTTCCTTCTGGCCCGATGCTGCCAGCTCCTCCTGGCCCGATGCCGTCAGTCCCTCAGTCAGTGTTGATGGCCGCTCAGTCCCCGACCACAGCGTTGACGGCTGCTCAGTCCCCGACGACTGTTCCATCCCCGACGGCCACTCAGTCCTTGACCACAGCGTTGACGGCCATTCTGTTCCAGGCGACCATGCCAGTCTCAACCACGACCCTGACAACCACTCCAGCCCCAGCGACACCGACGACAACCATAAGCCCTTACCTGACCCCAGCAGCCGAACCTCCGGACCCCGCAGCCCAGCCTCTGGACCTTGCAGCCTCTGGATCCTTGTGAGTTTCTGTCCCGGTTCCCAGGTTGCCACGCTCCTGAGCACACCTGAGTTTTTTTATGTTATCAATATGTGATTGTCTGTATTGTAGTGGTTGCATGCCTTGCTCTAGACCAGTTCTATAGTGCTTTTTGTCGGTCTAATGTCTGTACATATTAAAGACATGGCAGCGGTGTAGGAGAACATGGTGACATTTTCCTGTTAATGGATTTTTTTTCCCTCTCATTAGAATAAAATATGTTTTATTTGTCCCACAACGGGGAAATTGCACTGTCCCACCAGCAGTAATACAACAATAAATACCAAAAATATTTCAGCTCATCCATCTTGAGCGGAGAGCGGACGTTTTCCATGATGATCGCCAGTACACATGGTTTATAACCGGCGTGCCCTCTCCCGCCACTTGACGCCTGCCCAACATCCTCTCCAACTCCCCCATATCTCTGGGATGTTGGGCTTGTTGGTCAGAGGTAGTCCGGGGTGCCTGAGTGCCAACAGCTGATCTCCGGAATAAACAATGGAGTCGTGGCTAAAGGGGTCCCCCACTGAGGTCTCAAAAGGTCTGAAGAATAAAGTCAGTGCCAGTACAGCAATGATGACGTTTGAACTCCAGGCTGCACAAGTGTTCAGGAAGCTGGTACAGCAGAGAGAAAGATGAAAATAAAGGACTAAATAAAAGCATGTAGAAAAGTTTGCAAAAAGAGGAGCTACTTGAACTTGCTGCTACTCACGCGGTGCCATAAAAAAAAACAAAAAAAAAAACGTATTGATTTCTGACTGCCACAGCAACATAGTTAAAAGAGGTGCCAAGTCCACTTATACACCACTTATAGGAATGCATTTATGGATCTTTTTTTTGTTTAACCAATTACATTAAAGTGTCAACCAGATGTTCACAATTTCTATAAGGACAATAGACTGGTCACATCTTTACAGACAACTCAGTGGGATGCGAAATGCCAGCCTTTGCTGAGTTAAATAAACATCATTGGAGAGAAAGAGAAGAGATAGGAAACAGGCAGGAGGCCCAGGCAGGAGGCCTAGAGGAAGTAAAAAAGGAGGTAGTTAATGGATGTAGTGAAAGAGGTCATGAAGGTCTTGGCGAGAGAGAGGAGAATATGGAAGATAGGGTTAGATGGAGGCAACTGATTTGCAGTGGCAACCCTTGAAGGGAAAAGCCGAGAGGAAAATAAGATCACATACAGAGATACACAGTGTTTGTACTGAAACAAAGCCCTGCACCAATGCTTGCATATCTTATCTGCAACACCCAAACACATAACGAAAGCCACACCTTTATTCCATTTAGGAGTGAAGTCAGGTGCCACTAACCCAAAATGTGAAAAAGCTCACATGTGGACCAAAGTTGCATTTAAAATTGCCAAGATTCTCCTGTGAGCATTAAAAAAAACTGATTGGTGTGGTTTTTTTTATGTTCCTATAACCTTGTTTAATTGAGTTGTAATTTTGAGGTTAAATTCACATTATTTTTTTATGGAACCATAGCACCACCAGTCTAAAGATGATAATGGTTCTTCTTTTTATCACAATTGCATGAATCTCTTTTAATTTGAGGATATTGTTTGTCTGCATGCTCATTTAAAAATAGATATTCCGATTTTTTTTTTTTTTTTCCTGTTGGTACCTTTATGAACAAAAGTTTGGAATTTGTTTTTAATAGACATATTTTTATTTGTATGTATGCGTGTGTGTGTGTGTGTGTGTGTGTCTCACACAGGGTGTGTGTGAAGCGTCTAGTGCAGTAGAACAGAGGTAAAGGTGCTTGTAGTTAGTGCATGTCGCTCTCTGCTTGCAACCTCTTGCTTTCAGCTACCGCCGCTGGCTAGCCCCTTCGGGGGTGAAAAGAGGAGCCAAGTGCGTAAGTCTCCTCCTGCCAGTACATAGCCTCTCCACCACCAAGACCTCTGTGGTGCCTCCTCGCGGCCACACACGGTAGCTGGGCACTTTGCAGTCCCAGGCAAAACCGCAGGGGATCTCGGAGCAGCAGTGGGCCCCAGAGATGTGGTGTTCAGGCCCACCTTTCGTGGATATGCCCTGGCACCCGTCAACCACTGCCCCAGCTATGGGCAAATAGCTCCACTGCCTTGTGGGTAAGCCTATTGAGGCAAGGCTAAGGGAGCACACCCCTACAAAAAAGCAATGCGTTTGGTGGTGCGCAAAGGCGGGCCTAAACAGAACTAGGACCCGGCAGCCTCCTGCAATCGTGATGAGGGACTGGTCGTCTTGAGTCCACCCATGCCATCAGGCTTATCTCACCATGGTGAAGATAGTGCAACTGGAGACAGCGCACCTCCAGTGGCACTTTAAAAATCTCCTCGCGCAGGTACCCACCCCTGACCATGGTGAGTATTACCTGGACCTACATCCGGTCAAAGTCTGGTGGCGATGGGGTGTCTGGCAACGGAAGCAGGTATGGATGGACTGGAAGCTCTTAGTCAGAGCCCTGCACGTCAGCGGCACAGGGTAAGGGTCGCTGGCAGCTGGGGCTGAGTGGCAGCTGTCCTCCGCAGACCCCTGTGTGACTGAGCAGCCCTTTTTAGGGATCCCACTGCTCACCTCACTCCGAGGAGGGGCCTAGAAAAGGTGGCCCAGAAAATGCCACTCAACTTACACCTGGGCAGGTTACCACGCCTGTCGGGCTATCCCATTACCGCGGTCGAAATAGAAAAAACAAATCTTGCGATCTAAAACTGGCAACATGGAACATAAGGACCCTCCTGGACCTCCATGTCACTTCCGAAAGACCCCACAGAAGAACAGCGCTGATTGCGGCCGAGCTGAATCTCTATAACATCGACATTGCGGCTCTGAGTGAAACCAGGCTACTGGATGAAGGGTCATTAACAGAGGAGGGGATGGGCTACACCTTTTTCTGGAAAGGCTACCCCCCCGGAGGACAACATCTGCATGGGGTGGGATTGGGGTTCATGTTGGAATGTTTAACTTCTTGTTTCTCCCTCATCGATCACATCAGCGTTATGAAATTTCACACACATGTATTTTAAAGTGTTCCAGTTCCAACAAGCCCACTTACCATGGTTAGTGATTGTTAAGTGGTCCAAATTAGCATTTGAAACAGGTGGGGTCTGCTAATTTCAGCAGCAGTTTCTATGGGCTGCAGGGACAGGCCACAGCTGGAGGCGCACAGTTACAATTTCTCCGGAATTGTTAAGCTTTATATCTTTATCCTTTTTTTAAAAAGTATTTTTCCCCTTTGCCATCATTTTTGCTTTGCCTCCCTCAACTGCTTCTCAACCCTAAGGGTTGCTATGGAAACAGTGATTTAAAAGAAGAGCTAAAAAATTATCTTTTTTACCCTCAACAGACTCCCACTCACTTCATTCAGCTCATCTCATTTCCCTTCCCCCTTTTTTTTCTTTCTCCCCACAAAGACAAGACACAAACACACAGACACACACACGCGCGCACACACTTTTTTACACTTTTTTGAGAAAGCCATGAAGCCGAAAAAGGGTTAGTATCAGACCTTTTTGGTCTGTGGGACTCCTGAGGCAGCAAACAGGTACAAGCAGGCCAGGCAGGCCAAGCGGAGTGCAGCTACGGCGGTCACCAAGGCAAAGATCTGAGCATGGTAAAAGTTAAAAAAAAACACTTTGGGGGCAATGACGCGACTCTGCAACATTGGCTGGATGTCTGGGGCAGTGCCACTGGATTGGCAGACTGGCGTACTGGTCCCTCCTAAGAAGAAGGTGAGCTGGAGAGTAAGTTCCAACTATAGGGGAATCACACTCCTAGGCCTCCCTGGTAAGGTCTGTTCAGGGATACTGGAGAGAAAGGTTTGTTGGATAGTCAAACTTCAGGTTCAGGAGGAGCAATATAGTTTTCGTCCTGGATGTGAAACCGTGGACCAGCTCTATACCCTCAGCAGGGTCCATCAGGGTGCATGGGAGTTTGCTCAACTAATGTGTTTTGTGGATTTGAAGTACCGTATTTTCCGCACCATAAGGGGCACCGGGTTATAAGGCGCAGTCTCAGTTAAGGGGTTTATTTCTGTACTTAAGCCATACATAAGGTGCACCGTATTATTAGGTGCATGCTAAAACATACAGTAAAAAACGACAATGGAAGTAAAACAGTGAGTTTCGACACATTTATTGAACAAAATATTCATTCTTCTGCCACAAAACCATTAAAGTTTTCATCTTCTGTATCTGAATTAAACAGCTGCGCTATTTCAATGTCAAACATCCCGAGTTCCTCTTCTTCATCATCTGAATCAGATTCGCCGACCGGTTCCGCTTCAACGTTGATGCCCGCTTTTGCGAAAGACGGTATCATAGCCCATGTGTCTACAATCCACCCGCATATGGTGTCGTTTTAGGGGGTCCTTACGCAAGTACCGGTAAATAGCGATTAGTGGCACACCTCTGTATATGAAGCATAGGTGTGCTGCTAATCGATGGGCGGAGCGTTTACCGTAGTGCACCCATTAAAGGCAACAGCAGATATTGGAACTCAGTCCACACACAAGGCGCACCGTGTTATAAGGTGTACCGTCGATTTTTGAGAATCTCAGTGTTTTAATTGAGCCTTATATTGCGGAAAAAACGGTAGGCATTTAACTGTGTCCCTCGGGGAGTTCTCTGGGGGGTTACCAGGAGTATGGGGTGTCAAGCCCCCTGATACAGGCTGTCTGCTCCCTGCATAACTGATGTCAGTTTGTCCACATTGCCGACAGTAGGTCGGACTTGTTTCCAGTGAGGCTTGGACTTTACCAGGGCTGCCCTTTGTCACCGATTCTGTTCATTACTTTTATAAACAGAATTATTAGGCTCAGCCATAGTGTTGAGGGGTCTGGTTTGGTGACCTCAGGATCGGGTCTCTGCTTTTTACAAATGATGTGGTTCTGTTGGCTTCATCAGTCCGTGACCTCCAGCTCTCACTGTATCAATTTGTGTGTGTGAAGTGGCTGGGATGAGAATCAGCACCTTCAAATCTAAGGCCATGATTCTCAGCCATGCAGGAGTTCAATTACCTCAAGGTCTTGTTCACGAGTAAGGGAAAAGGATCCGAGAATAGACTTTGTGTTCATCTGGATTTTAAATTTTCTTTTGGTGAACGTTTCGCCTTCCATCCAAAAGTCTTCATCAGTTCTGATCAGGCTGGGAGCAGAGCTTGAAGACATAGCCCTTGTGGACCATAGCTATATCGAGGGCGAAACGTTTTCCAAAAGAAAATTTCCAAAAGAATAGAATAGAATAGAATAGAATATGTTTATTTATCCCACACTGTTCCAGCAGCAGCCATTACCAATAATTATTAAAAAAAAATATATATATTTACAGGGAAAAAAAGGGCCTCTAAATTTCACACACACACACACACGCACACACACACACACACACACACACAACCCACTCATTGGGACACAAATTTGGGTGTTTGGCTCGGTTGGGTGTACTAGGGGCCAAAGGCTAACAGTGGCAAATTTGGGGCGCTTTTAGTTAGATATTTTAGAAACCCCAATTTTTAGAGAGGAAAAGTCTCAGCACGACATTGGTGAATTTTTTACACATTTTGATATATGCCTCCTGTTGGTGCAACAAAAAGTGTAGTAAAAGAGATATGCGCAAAACATTTTGACAGAAAAAAAAAGGTTTTTTTTGCCAGACAATTCCATTGAAATTGTAACTGTGTGCCTCCTCCATCCTGCCTCATACCCACCCCCTAGTCACCTCATGAGCTGAGCAGATCTGTGTCTGACCCAGAAACTGCTGCTGAAATTGACAGAACCCTTTCATTTTTAAACAGTATATTGGACCTGAACAAGTGGGGGTGGTTGGAAATGGGAAACTTAAAAATATATACATATAAAACTTCATAAAACTGCATTAAAGGATAACCCACTATTTACACACATAACAGCAGTCCCTCTCCTCTCTTCTCACACAGACAGGACCCAGTGACATCACACAGGAGCTGTCAGTGTGTGTGTGCGTGTCAAGTCAAGTCATGTCAAGTCAAGTGAGCTTTATTGTCATTTTCCAACATATATAGCTGGTACAATACATATTGAAAATGAAACAACGTTTCTCCAGGACTTGGTGCTGGGTATGACAACACAAAAGGGCGCAAAAAAGACAACAGGGCTACACAAGACAGCATGGGTCAACACGACATGTAACAACATGGGCGGGCGGGTGTGTATGTGTGTAGATGTTTTCTGAGATTTTGGGGATTTTTCAGATACTGTATAGGCTATAAGGCTAAAAGCACAGGTCCTTATTCGTCTGGCCGAGCCACAGGTTTCGGTGTATGTTTTATTATGTATTTATATTTGTATGCATTTTTTATCGTGTGTTAGTGTTTTATTAGTATTGCGTTTTCTTGGTCAAGTGGGCAGAATTTTCAGGGTTTTTTTTTTTTTGAAGATTTCTCGGGGCTTGTTATACCAAAACCTAAAACTTCACACATGTGACTGCCTCACTGGGGGGTATGTTTTAATGTACCAACCTATTCTTATTCCATATTTTGTCTGCTAGGATAGGAACTTGTGCACCTTACACTGAATAAGTAAATAAATAGAACATATTAAAAAATATATGGGTAACCTCTACTGCAGCACAATTGAACAGGCAGTTGAAATCGGAATCTAAAAGTCAACTTTTGCTAATTCGCTAAAGTTGTACTTTAGTATTTTGTATTCAGGTTGTAAAGTGCAAAGCTTTTTTTTTTTTTTTTTTTTTTTCACAGGAAAAACAAAGTGAGAAGTGTAGTAAATATTAGCTGCCATTTGCAATTTTCATCAGAAGTAAGCATAACCATTTATGATTTGTAGTAGATATTAAATGTCATTTGTGATAATCATAATCATCAGAATCAGGTACAACTGTATATGATTGTATAATTACATGAAGAGTGTATTTGTGTCTAGTATCAAGTATATGAGACTAAGGGCATGGCCACCTGTGACCTTGGCGGTGGCACATGACTTTTGCATCACTGTCAGATACGCCTACTGGGTGCGGTCAGGTATTAAAATATCTGGATGCGGAAGAGACGGGGCTGTTCCTCGTCAGACACCGTGGGGTCATGACCTTGTGTTTGGATGCTGAAGAGTCCACAATTGTGTAATAAATCTTGCTTCTCGGATCTGTTCTCCTGTTTGACTCCACGCCCGAACCGAAAAATACAACAGTTGGCACCCCAGATGGGACCTGCTCCAGGGAGAGCGGAGGCGTGGAGGCCGAGCAATTGGTAAGCAGAATTCCTTCCCTTCGCCACAACACTTAGCCTGGGTGCCCAAACAGCATAGATTTTGGTGAGCACTGCCTGTTTGATCAAAAGTGCGTTTTGTGGTGAAGGGTTGGGTGCTGCACTAAATTTCTATTTCAAAAAGGAAAAAAAAGAAAGGAGTGCAGTAGACGAGGGATCTGGGAAGCAAGTGTGCTCACTTTGGAGAAGGGGCACGAGGTTGTGTGTATTTAATAAAATAATTCCAGTGTGGAATTATTTTATTTTGTCTGGACATCCCGGACCACCGGGGTTTGTGCTAGAGAAGCAGAATTGCTGACCCAGGAACCAAGGCCACAGTGACAGGGGGCAGTGTGGGTGATTTTATCTGCAATTTCGGTGAACGGTTATTTGGTCTGTATCTTCAGACTTGGGCCAGAGGGGAAGGCCTCGGACTCACACTATCCCTGAGGTCACCGGGACGTGGGTGTGACCTTCGGTTCGTATGGGCGTAGGAGAGAGGGGGAGCTTAAGCCTGAGAGGCGGGTCGTAGGAGGAGGATCTTTGTGTGTTTGTTTTTATTTGGGACGGGGTGGACCTCCTGCCGTGTGCTATAAATAATTGGGTGTTTATAGGGAGGCCTGCGTAGCCTTGGAGTGGCTGCATAGCCTTAGCGAGTTGGTCCACTGACTAACATTGACGTGCTAACTGAGTAGCAGCAGTGTTAGCAGTGGTTTTGAGGCCTGCGTAGCCTTGGAGTGGCTACATAGCCTTAGTGGTTTGGTGCACTGACTAACATTGATGTGCTAGCGAAGTAGCAGCAGTGTTAGCAGTGGTTTTGAGGCCTGCGTAGCCTTGGAGCGGTTACATAGCCTTAGTGGTTTGGTGCACTGACTAACATTGATGTGCTAGCGAAGTAGCAGCAGTGTTAGCAGTGGTTTTGAGGCCTGCGTAGCCTTGGAGCGGCTACATAGCCTTAGCGATTTGGTGCACTGACTAACATTGATGTGCTAGCGAAGTAGCAGCAGTGTTAGCAGTGGTTTTGAGGCCTGCATAGCCTTGGAGTGGCTACATAGCCTTAGCTATCTGTGGATACTTGGATTGTTGCACGGTGTAATTTCAGCGGGCTAACTGAACAGTCGCAGCGTTGGTGCTGGTGTTATTTTTGGTTGGCCTTAAAGTTGGGAATGGATTCGTGCGGAAGACACGACTGTCCGAGCATAATCTTAAGAATGGTGGAAGGGAAAATGAAAACACCGCTGGAGGCGGTGCTGGAGCATCAATTAAGATGAACCCCACAAAAAGAAATGAAGGGGGTGATGAAGAAGCAGCAGGAGTATAGGGAAGAATTTGAAGCCAGGCTTGGAAGGGAGACAGCCAGAGCAGAAGAGGCTGCCGCCAGTGTGTGGGCAAAAGGGAAATGGAGAGATGTGGCAGAAAAAGCAGACGGGTTAAAATGCACCGCACAAGCATTGCGGGACGGGTGTGTGAGTATGTGCACGGCAGAGAAGTGGTTTGAGGAAAATAGAAAACCAGCGGCAAAGGTGCTGGAAAATGGGACAGGAGATGGAGATGATATTGATGATCAGGAGGAAAAGGTGGCTTTGGGCCTTACAGCTGGGCGCCTCCAGTACACCGTTCAGCGACAGCAGTGGAGAACTGGTGGCACATTACACTTGAGGGGTGGAAATATTGAACTTGAAACTAAGGAGACCGTTGATGGGCAAAGAGGTCAGATGCATCAGTCTGCTCCAACACCGGTCGTGTCAGCGTCAAATCCTGTTAATGAACAGAAGCCCACAGTTGGGGAAGATGATGGCTGGATTAAACAGCAACAACGGTTGGTGGCGGACTTCAAACGCCGGGAGAGGACACGTTCAAACGTATTGCGGAACTGGAGGCACAGCTGAGTAGGTTGCGGATAGCAACACACCGACAGGGGGGCGCTGCACCCCCACCTGCACAGCAGCCACCTGCACGGGCACATGCAACAACACTCACACGCACACACACGGGCCTCACACTCACCTCCTCAAGGACCACCTCTGGCAACTCAACAGGGGGAGTCAGGGGCCTGCGTTCCTGAACTCCACCCTAACAGCACTTTGAAAAAGCCCCTGGAACTCCTCACAAGCCACACCAAAGCTCTGGGGATAGAAATGACCTGTTCTTGGGTCAAGTTGTTCCGGCATGTTCCTGATTTCAGCATTTTATGAATAAAAAGGGAAGAAATAATCAGAAAACACAGTCCAATGGGCACCTTGGGGATCACAGAGTTAGCAATTCTGACAGCTGGGAGAGAACGGTTTTGGACTGGTTCTGTTCCAGGAGGCTGTCCGTGTGAACTGTCACCATAGAGCTGGTGTTCTGAGAAGGTCTTTGAAATCTGGAGACTTGAGTCAGTCGAAGAAAAGAGAAAATGGTGGCCTTGTGTTGTTAAGTTTTTATTGAAGTTTTCACATCTTTCTAGTCAGTGATTTTCCCAGAATTGGGCTGGAAACGTCCGGGCCCGTTTGGGTGGCCGAGCCGCACGGTTTGGGGTAAAATGTACCAGTGTGTGACCTGCAGGGCCTGAGTTTGGCTCATTTTTGTAATTTTGGGGTCTGCGAGAGTGAGCTTGAGTGAAATTTCAGTTTTCTGAGGATTCTTCGAGAACCGTTTGACCGAGGCCCGTAAACCTTACTTTCTCACGACCGGGTGGTCAGCACGCACATTTTTGATGTATAAAGGGTGCACTTATAGCCGCGTAAGTATCTTTTTATTCTTGCGGGGACATTTTTCAGTTTTTTGAGGATTACTCGGGGCCCGTTAGGCCGAGGGCCCTGGAACTTTCCACACACGTCCGGGTTGTCGTCCCGCACCTTTTAAGTGTATGGTTCGGGTATGTATGGTGCCTGCCCCTTGTTGCGTCGGAGCTGGTAGAATTGTAACCTGTGCGCCGAGGGGGGCGCACAATATTATTGTTTCTGAAAATGTTGTGTTATGTTGCATCAATTTGAATGGACATTGAACAAAATGCCCAGCTTTAAGTTTCATTCATGTGAGAAGAAGTGGAAAAAAAAGAAAAAAGGGGGAGGGTGCCAGTACAGAACGGGACTGCAGCAGTGCTTATCTCGTAACTTCGGCACCAAGGACAAAAACTGATAGAGACAAAAAAAAACAGGGACACCACAACTCGCAGCACAACAATCACTCACACAGATGCAAGATAAAGAAATTTTAAAAAAAAAAAAAAAAAAGAACATTCAAAAACAAACAAACAAACAAAAGAGCGTAGCACTCATTCACGACAGACATTCAGGCAGCCGTTGTTGCGGCTGTCCTTGAGGTTGTTTCCTGTAGGAGGACCACCTCGAGGTCATGACAGAGGTCTGGTTGGGAGAAAGGGAGGAGCGACACACTGCACAGATGTGTCACAGCTGCGGAAGAGTTGGACACTGGACACAACTGAACTGGTGACTGAGACTGTTGGCAATCAATGTGTGCGTCACTCTTTTCTCCTAAGTCTTCAATGCTCCATTAAGCTCCGGGGAAGAGCTTCTCCTCCAGACTCTCAAGGCTGAGATTGTCCTGCATCCCGAGGGATAGGATCATTACCCTCTCCAACAGTGAAACCCGCCTGTGCACGAAGACAACACTGAACGTCTCTGCCATCATGTGTTTTGGGAGTTTCACCTCCAGGAGATCTGCTTAATGCTGACGTGTACTGGGGACTGGTCGTCGACTCGACCCTTTGACGCAGGCCTTCTGCCAGTGGCATCCACACATCAAGGTCGGACATGCGTTGTCTTCTCCCCCCTGATCCTTTACACGTGACCCTGTTCTATGACGAGGATGGTGATCTCTCCTATCAGGTTTGGTTTAATGATTTAATAGAAGGACAAGAGGGACTAGTTTTCTTGCCTGACATTGTAGTCGGACCGGAAGGCGTAGCAGCCCCGATCCACCTCACTGATAAACAGATGCAATGTTTTCAGATGAACCCTATTTTGGAGGAAGACAGGCTAAAGCCCTTGGGCCTACGGTAGCTGCCTCTAATAAGGTCTCTGATTGGCAGGAGACGTCTACAGAAAATGTTTGGAACTGCTCATCAGATTCAGTTCACATTCCAGAAATCTCCAACCACCACCTATGCCTTTTTGAATCATTCATGATTACAACGTCAACATGGTGCTAGAGACACCAATGACACAGGAAAACTAACAAAGCACTCAAAGCTTTACCTTCTTTTAGGTGGGTGACTGACCAGACGGGTGTTGGCCTTTGTAAAGTCAGGCCTATGAAAAAACTGACACAGCCAACCCAGTGGATTGACCTTAATATCCCACCAGAGCAATCGGGGCTCTGGTCCTTGAGCTCCCTCAAGCGGTTCCCATCCCTCCAACTGCTCTATCTCTGCTTATCTGTTAACACCAGTGGTTCACTGTCATGGCGCTGGCTAATGTTTCTTTTGCTTTTCTCTTAGCAAAGAATGCAACCTATTTCTCATTTTTATTGTCTGAGCACCAGAATGATACAAAGGTTTTATGTTTAATACTGTGATGCTTTTTACAGAGATTTCCTTTCCTACACCACCCTGCTGATTCAGGATGTGGATCACTTGCTGATTGCTTCTCGAAAAAGGAAGCAGTGCTTAAAAGCCTCTTTCGTTCTCCTGCAATATTTGGGTAAAGTTGGCTTCTTGATCAAGAACTCCAAAATCCAATATTTGGGGAATATTGTTCCTGGCGGTGGCTCTGAAATGAGCATCTCTCAAAGGTTAAACTATCACACATACAAAACCTGTATTTCATTCATCATTAATCATTTCCCACAGCCTCACTTCGAGATTTGGTGAAAACTACAGACACACACCAACCACATGCTAAGATAAGCTTACATGGGTGAAACAAGCACTTTCTGATATTCAGAACATTAGGAGACTTTAGTTGATGTAGCGGGTCTGGCTAAACCAGACTAGTCTACTATATTTTGTTTGAATGTTTCTGTTGCAGATGATCATGGGACAGCGAATGCATGCCTTTATCAGCAACGACAGGGGGAGAAACACATTTTAAGCTACTACAGCATCATTTTAGACCCCATTGAGCAGAATGCTCCGCCTTGCACAAGATTTGTAGCATTTGTAACCCTTAATCACGCGGTGACACAAGGATAATAGGGACATCACATAGGGAAATACTAAAGTCAACAGGGCACAACACATGGACATGGAAGTGACACATGAGTGTTGTGAAGAAACAATGAGGGTGACTAAGACACGACCTGATATCCAAGCGATGCCTCTTCCTGAGGCGTTGGAGGTACTGCACGTGTGTATTGATGGGAGTTGTCACAGGACGAAGGCAGGCCTAAAGGCGGGATTTGCTGTGGTAAAAAGGGACAACTTGGATTACATAATCCAAATCAGTGGCCCGGTGGAGCCGCCCTCAGCCCAGAGGACTGAGTTGGTGGCCTTAGAGAAGCCCTGTAAGCCCTGTTGACGGGGAAAGGGCGAACTGTGAACAATTTTACAGATTCTGCTCTTTGTTATTACATTGTGCATATGGACTTGGGTGCATGGATGGGGAATGGATGGAAAATGGCAATGGGGGGTCCACCTAAGCATGAAGATGTGATAAGAAGCATTCTGGAGGCTTTGAAAGGCCCCACCAATCTGGCAGTGGTGAAAATATCAGCACACAAAAGGGATGGCTCTTTTGACGCAAAAGGGGATGAGGTGGCAGACAGGGCAGTGAAGCAAGCTGCCGGCTTGGACATTCCCAATATAGCAATATTGGTGGAAATTGAGGAGGAGAAAAAAACAGGAAGTAAGACCCCTTTCCTTGTATAAATGGGGCAAACGCGCAAGCGCTCACTCCACCGGCCGAACGGAAGCACGGGTGTGCAAATGGAGCAAGAGTGGCTAGCATCTAAATGTGGTGTGCAAAATTCTTAACTTTATCCCTACAAGTCTTTCTCTCCAGGCATCACTTGGGCCCGAGGAGGGACCAGAACTAGCGGGAGGAGAATTCCTTCTACTAAAAGCCTTCAAGCGGAAGTGGCAGGAACCCTATTGGCCGGAGCCATATTGTGTCACCGAGGGGACCAACGCAGCTGTCCACTTCGAGGGGAAGGGCCACACGTGGTATCATCTATCGCAGTGTGCCAAAGTGCTGCGGGTATCTGCGGAGGCAGAGGAAAAGGGGACTGCGACGTCAGATACCCCCAACGCGTAACAGGTGAAGTGCTAGTAACCTCTCCCTGCAACGATGACTTCTGAGATTGGAGTCGCCGACTACATTGACCCGTTCCCTGACGCGGGACGGTCGCGGAAAGATGAGGAGCCCCGACTGCCATCGCAGGAACTGAGGGGGGACCGTTTAGCAGAAATGAATAAATGTTTTAGGGGTTGTGTTTGGATTATTATGCTAATTGTGTTTATCTGTGTGGTTGCCGTGATTTCATTTGCCACCAACCTGCTCACCAGTCACATCCAGAAACAGTGCATGTGGGAGAATGCAACACATTCTGTTCACGCAGCCCAGACCGCACTTGTACACGGAGCCAGCCCCGATACATCCTGCAGATAAATGGGGCTTGGATTGCAGGATAAAGTTGACTAAAGAGAAGACCCCTGTGAACTGTATTAGCTTCCATCTATCCACCAATTAACAATGAGACGGAAACTGGACCATTTAAGGCTTACCGGGGGCCGCCAAGTCGTTATGTGCATTTTTAATTTTACAGGGGGTAAGTATGACTATGGTCTTATAACTGATGATTGGTGTAACACGATTGTGTCTGGTAACGGATCGCAAAACGATGACACAGCCTACATAAGAGGGGGGTGAGCCTGTTTGATCTCACTGCTGGATCTCCTGCCTACATTGACGCAATTGGAGCTCCTAGGGGGGTCCCTGACGAGAATAAATTGGCTGACCAGGTCGCAGCAGGTTTTGAGAACCTGCCCAATTATAGCAGCGCTATTTCCGGTTACCCCGAACAAAATGTTGACAGAATAAATTGTGTTCGTTACAATATTCAGAGATTGGCTAACCTGACCAGAGATGCTGTAGAGGGTCTCTCTGAACAATGGACAGCAACCTCGTTAATGGCCGTGCAAAATCGGATGGCCCTGGACATGCTCCTGGCCGAGAAAGGTGGTGTCTGTTCAATGTTTAAGGAAGTTTGTTGTACATTTATTCCTAAGAACACAGCTCCTGATGGGTCTGTAACAAAAGCTCTGGAAGGTCTCCGGACTCTATCCAAAGGAATGGCAGAACGTCCTGGAGTGGACAACCCCTTCGAGGACTGGATGACCAGGGCGTTTGGCAAATGGAAAACCCTTTTTATGGCAATACTGACTTCGATTGCATCATTTTGGAGTATTATGCCTGTCTGTGGTTGCTTTTGCTTTCCATATATCCGAGCGCTATGTGTATGCTTTATTTCCGCTACGACTGACAGAGCGGACGTCGTGATTGCTGCCTCTGCCGATGGGAGACGCAAACACCGGGTTCTTTTTCTATAAATTTACCACTGTATGCCCTTGAAATTATGGACATGTTTTTTAATCAAATTAATTTTAGGCTTGCTAATTAATTAATCTTAATTAATCTCAAATTACCGTATTTGCCCCCCAAAACATCTATTTCATAAATGTGTGAAGAGTTCATCAAATAATACACACACACACACGACTGATAAATAAACTCATTTAATGGCTGTAATAAATGTCTGTAAAAAAAATGTATTTAATTTCAAATTGGTCAATAAAGATAAGGTCCCTGACCAACACTGAAGAGACTTCAGTTTAAGTGCCATTTTACTTTAAGCAGTTACCTTCTGAACGTAGTGTAAATGCCATTTACTTGGTTACAAAAAGAAAACCAACATAAAGTGTTCCTTGTACCTTGACGATGCCCTGAGCATAAATACAACGTGTTTGTCACCGTGTCTAATGCTGACTTGCTGAGTTTCTTCTGGAAACTCGCCATTTGCTCCAACGGACCCTGCTCACCAGAACCGGAACCTCGAGCTCCAGCAGTTTCAGCGATCACGCCGACACGCTCCGCCTTTAAATGGTATCTCGGGGCTGACGAGCTTCTGTGAGAGGCAAACTCTTTTCTGCATAGCTTGCAGTAAACGGTGCCTTTATCAACAGTTCCATCTGTTCTTTTTTTGAATAAAAAATGACCGTCCAGCAGACCCGTTACGCTGTCAGGCTCCGTGTGTATCTGTGTGTACGTCGGTGTAATCGGCATATCGCAACACTGTGTTCTGACAAAGGTTCCGCAACACCGTGCACTGACAAACGTTGCGGGTAAGTAAACTGCGATAAAATATTAATATTTTTTAGTGTGTTAAATATTTATAATTAATTAATCTCAATTAATGCGTTAATGTCCCACCCCTAATTTATTCCTATTAACACAGCTCCTGATGGGTCTGTAACAAAAGCTCTGGAAGGTCTCCGGACTCTATCCAAAGAAATGGCAGAACATCCTGGAGTGGCCAACCCCTTCGATGACTGGATGACCAGGGTGTTTGGCAAATGGAAAACCTTTTTTATTACGATGCTGACTTCGATTGCATCAAGTATTATGCGTGTGGGTGGTTGCTGTTGCGTTCCATATATCCGAGCGCTATGTGTACGCTTTATTGCCGCTACGATTGAGA
>CAAE01013775.1:108182-134187 GCA_000180735.1 Tetraodon nigroviridis | reverse complement strand
CTAAAATATCCAATTATAAAAAAGGGCACCAAATTAGGAATTTGTCAGTGTCTTAAACACCAACTGTAATGAAACGTAACTTTCTGTTCCTACAGGTGAAAACTCGCGTGGCCGGTCGAGCCCACGCTCTCACCATCAGAGACGTGAATCTATCAGAGGCGGGCGAGGTCAAACTCACTGCTAAAGAGAGGGAACTGGGTGACGACGGGGAGCGGAGCGTGGCCGGCTGCCCCAGCCAGAGGAAAAGCCCGTCTTCTCATAGATCTGAATTGAAAGATCTGACTGTTTGGTTGATGACTGTTTTTTCCGAGTCATGTCTCGGTCTCGGGAGGATGAGAGGGCAAACGCTGCGCAGAGCCAGGGCAGCACAAACCAGCCGTCTGGTGACCCAGAACCGCCTGGGACGAAACTTCCCAAAACCATCAGTAATATCACTGAGAGACATGCTGAGTTCTTCACAAAAACACCTCCTTCTGATAAAGGTTCAATCAGTCTGGGCTTTCCATGCAGTCAGATGACAGCGAGGCTGACACGGCGACCCCGAGTGGACCTTCCCGAGGACACCCCCAACCACTGAATGACGCTTTTATTCACTTCTGGCTCCACGTGTCGAGTTTTCACGCCACCAGATCAAGTATGACCTGTCAGGACGTGGTCCCCGGACCTCTACAGGGCGGAGGGCTGGGTGTGAGTACGATTCCTGCCACCACAACTATCCTGGAGTCAGCGAGCGGTGCGTCACCCTGCTGGACGATGACATTTGTGAACTCTACCCTGTTAAACCACTATTGATTTTAATCGTTAATGCGATTCCGCCCGTTGATGTTTGACAGCCCGTATTTGTTTATTTGTTTAAAGTCAATAAAATGCTTTAGGAAAATAGCCTGAACTTGTTTTATCGCGTCGCTCAGTGTTAATGTGATGGTTGCGCCTGGTTATTCCGCTGGATTTCATACTCGATGTTTTCTTAGTCACGTCTTTGGCTAACGAGGTTAGCATTTGGGGGACGTTTTCTCCAGTCCTATCCCACTGATATTAGCACTGGTCACCATGACAACTTCACATCCATCCTATTAGCCTTGACTAACAATCTACAGCATCATTTTGAGTAGTGTAACTGTTTTAAACAAAGTGAAGAAGAACAATAGATTTGACACGGTTGACTTTGGTGGGACGGAAGCTCCGAGAGGAACGTCGAGGGTCTATAAATGTGAACCTCTCTGCGCCTTCACCGCCACCAGCTGCTGAATATTCAAATGTAAATATATCTTGGGTAAAAGGAGCTATTTTAATTTTGTTATATATACTCACATTATTGTTGGGACAGGCAAAGTGAAATATTTTACACGTTTACCGAGATCCCGTTTTAGTGGCAGAGGAAGCAGAAAAAGCCGACAGAATGACAAGCATGTTCAGCTGTGGGGGACTGAAATGCTGCAGCGGCCTGTCGCGTCGCCCAACTCCGTAGCAAAATATATTTAGTTGTCAAAGACGTTTGCTAATTCTAGAATAATCTTCGCCCATTCTGGGCTGTCTCGCAAGATATTTCCATCCGTACCAGATCCATCTCTGCCTGGCGACGGGCTGCTGCATGGGAAAGGCATGTGAAACTGGAGTCTGGGCCCAGTCTGGTCTGCTCATCGCCACCAGCGCCTCAACCTGCCAGCCTGCCTGCCTGCCTGCCTGCCTGCCTGCCAGCCTGCCTGCCTGCCTGCCTGCCTGCCTGTCTGTCTGTCTGTCTGCCTGCTACAGTGCACCAAAGACAAGACATGCCACAGATGCTACAGTCTGACATTCTTCAACAAATTCCACCAGGAAGCCGGTAAAACCAACAGTTCCTTCGGTCCTTCTGCTCCATCTGAAGACGCTAACAAAACTCAAGGCCTCTCTGGTCACAGCTGCTCTCATTCACTTTATCCAGATTATTCAATTAAAAAAACCTGAAGCGCTTCCACCCGTGTGACAGTTCAGACCAGCGGCAGCCGCAGCTCGATGAGCGGAGCCACCAGCGGGGTCACGGAGCATCTGGAGACAGCCTCAGGCCCGACTGACAGGCAGCAAAGGGCAAAAGGAGGGGAAAAGGGGTGTGGTGGTGGTGGTGGGGGGGGCACAAGTGTTGTTGTTCTGTAAATTCCACTGTGTTAAAAAAGAAATGTAAAAACAACTTTAGGAGGAATGTCGTTTATGTGCAGCCTCTCTGAGGATCGGTGGCGGCGCACCAGAGCAGCTGACGCACACACACCCGTGTTGTGTGTTGATTCTTATAGAAATAGGTCTATAAGTGGATGGACGTCTCCGGCTCATTTAGATGGCATCTGGACACATGGGAAGATTTGGAGAGCAGGGCAGGGCTGGGATGCGCCGCCATCAGGACCAGTCACATGTGTGATCACGTAGCGTCGGCAGGAACCACAGATTCCTCCGGCACTGGGTCGAGCCTTGAGGGCATCCAAAGCCAAACCGCTAGAACCCCAACCCTGAGTTCTATGTGAACAGCATTCTAAATCCTGAATAAATCCCACTGCTCCCTCCTCCCAGCTCCTGGGAGCCCCTTCAATGGTGAGCTGATCCATCAGGGCCAAGTGGAGGTTTCTTTATGTGTTCTTTGCTCATTTCCACCTCTTCCTCAAGCCACCCAGACTCTCCGGTATTTAAGTCTATGTTTTAAATCAAGTCTCACCTGATGCTGCCAGGGTAAACAGGGAGCTGTGGAAAAGCTCTTTTCTACAAACCCTCTGGGGTGCATGTGTGAATGGAGCTTATGTCATTCTCTAAATCCCACCTGCCCATTTTCTCGATAATTTAATCAATTTCTACCTCAGCGGACACATTACCAGGATGTTTTATTGCCCCGAAGATCCCAGATGAGCAATCCAAACACCACGAGTGGAGAGGTGTCTTTTAGAGACACGGAGCGGTCGTCCTAAAACCAGCGATGGCCCACCGACTGGGCCAGAGAGGGTTCAGAGGTGGAAATGTGGCCGAACATATTATACTAAAAGATGCTCACGTGGGAAGTGGTGAAAGTCCAGATTTCACCGTAACAGATGTGTACAAAGATTGTCATAGATTTAGGAGCGTGCACAAACAAAGATCCAGCCTCAGTGTTTGCAGCGACACTAATAATTCCATAATAATTGGAATTTCAAAGACACTGACACTTCTTCCCGCAGCTCAGAGCACTGGTGTCGTATCAGGGCTCCTCATTTCTAACTGGATTAGTCAAATCTCGTTTTTTTTTCTTTTCTAAAAGATGTGGGAACGAAGAGAACGAATGACAAAAATTCCAAATTAAGGAACAGATCGCTTTTTTGTCCCAGATGAAATCCTCCACAGTAGCACCATGCATTTAGATGTTACTACCCATGAGAATATTCCTTTGAAACCACATTATGAAATACAGTTTTTACCAGACAAAGCAGAAAGACCGCTTTAACTGTTGACTCGTGACACATCTGGGCTGTTTCTGGAACGCTGGAGAGAAAAAATAAAACCCCAGAAGTGTACAAACGGGCAAAGCCGGTGACGCTGCTGGCATTTTTCATTCTTCTCAAATAAGAATTGGCCGATGTTTGGAAGGAGAGAAAAAAAGCACACACACAATGGTGGCCCAGGGCTGGAGGTTGTTCCACTGAGATTGGCATGTCCTGTTTAGGTAGCATTCTTCACAGCATATATACAAAAACACACGCAGGCAACCTACATCCCGCCTGCTGGATGTAGCTGCAGGAGAACCGACGAGGCCGAACCAGTCAGGCGGATGGATCATGTTGTAGTTCTCGGTGGTCAAGGCTGAACGCAAGAAAAAGAACGTTGGAGCGAGGGCGGGCAGTCAGGAGATACTGCAAACTGATGATTAAGAACACAGACAAATGACACTGGGGCAAAAGGACACTGGATGGAGCGATAGCGTGTTGGTGACCCCCCCCCCCCACTAAAAGACAAAAAAGGGGCATCATAATGAAAACACTGGGGGAAGCAAAATAACAGCGGGGTTCAGCGCATGTGAATAACCTTTCGGTGCTGGAAACACAGCTCACCCTTTCCAGAATAATTGAATTTGGTGTGCTTTGTGACCAAATATAAAGGCCTCCCTTTGCTGAGCGGCAGGCCGACCATGGCTGTTGCATAACAGAGCTAATAAAGGAGGCCTACAGGGCCCGTGATGGAGAGGAGGAGGCAAACACGTGGGAACTGCCTCTGTTCTGCTGCTTTGTCTGGGGCCGCAAGCAAGTTAGGGCCCCCGGGCATTAGTGTGAGCATGCCTGACATAACGCTCATACCACAGCAACAAAAAAAAAGCCCCACAGAAGACTTTCAAGCAGGAGCTGGCAGGGACGCCCCGGGCTGTGACGTGTCCACCGTCCTCATCGCCCAGAGGTTCTCGCAGCTTCATGACACACCTCTGCCACCGCTGCCGTCCCACGACAGAGCTCCAGGGACCGGGCTCTTTGGGCTCAGAGATCTGACCATCAATCAGTTCCCCAATCACAACAACCAAGGTACAGAATTTAAGACAAGAAGAAAAAGGAGCCAAAGGGCAACGTCAGTTGGATTCCTCAGCCTCTTATAATTAGGAAACTGAGCAAACATGATCTTTTTTCTGTTTTAAGAGCTCCTAAAGTTTCTCCCTTGTCTCTATGCACGTCCGTCATCCTGATGAAGGCCTACAGCGACATGTGGCGGAGACCCAACAACCATCCCTAAACGACCCCTCTGACTCAAGTGGACTAAAGCAGAACATCTGTCAAACAGTGGGACATGAGCGGAGGACACGAGCGGAGGACACGAGCGGAGGACACGTCGCCGTGCGCAGGTGTGTGCAGGGATGTGATTTATTGGCCGTTTTGTATCAGGTGGTGAGGGGAGACGTTCCTTCGAGATATCTAATAAATCATCCAGCTGTGGCAGAAAACATGCATTAGCGCACGCCCACAAACACGCTCACAACCCGAGGATCTTGAGGAACTATTATCAGTCCCCACAACAATGGTTAATCAAGTGAGTGGGAGGGGCTCCTGCCTTATCTAGATTACACCCAGCTACTGTAGAAAATCGGCTCAACAGAAGTGTGCTCCACACACACGCCGAGCTGTTTTCGTCAGGCAGCCCGGCTGAAATACTTGCTATAATTCCCAGTAATCTCACAAAGTCTGCCGTGAATGCCCGATTGAGCCTGCTCCTGGGCTGCTGAAATCCCAGTCCCCACAAAAAGCACATCCTTGCAGCTTTCCCAGTGGCCCAACGAGCATTCCTGGCATAGTTTCACAAAGATTTCTGGGAGTTGGAGTTTTCAGCTCAAGTGCAGTAAAAACACACGTAAAGGGGGTCAAGGTGGAATCTACTGCACCACCAAAAGATCCACACACACTACGGGGCTGGAAGCGTGTTAGTATGAAAGGGAAAAAGGCTGGAAAACAACAGCTCTGTGTTGTGTGCGTGAACCAGGAATGTTTCAGGTCACTGGAAGTCATGAATCTGCGGAGCCACACTGAGCGGCTGGAGGAGACACCAGGTGGAGGTTTCTAGAGGCAGAGTGCAGCCATAAGGAGCCAGGTGAAGCCCCTGGTGCCACGGCAGCCCAGCATCAGGTGGCTCAGGAAACACGTTAGTGGATGCAGGCAGCTGCAGCCGCGGGTGGCCGTGGGCTTTGCATCCATCCCCCGCACGCAGGGGACCAGCCTGGAGACACGGGGAGGCCACCGCTGCTGCCAGGTCCCATCCGATGCGCCCAGAGTCCCCGCAGCCTTGTCTGGGGGAAGACTGGCCCCGGGGCCCCGGGGCCCCGGAGCACCAACACAACCGTCACGAGCGAGTCTACGTCTGCGCGAGCTGCCAGCGGTCCCGGGCCCGGAGCATACCTATCTCTGGGGTCAATCCATGAAGTTTGCCGGGTGTTGTGGTCGATGTAAAACACTCTGCCATCGTAATCCCGAGCTTCCTCCCAGCCCGCGGGCAGCGGCAGCTCCGAGCTCTCCCTCCGCTTCCCGCCGCTCACCCACGGCATGATGTCGGGATGTCGGCAGGGCTGGAGCCCTCTGCCCTGCTTTCAATCCCCCCGAAACGGAAAAAAAAGTCGCTCCTCACAGCATTACAACTCGCTCGACTTCGACGCGCTAGAGAACCGAAAAAGAAAAGTTTCCGCCGGCGCTGTGGGCTGAAAACGTCCCGCTGGAGGAACATCCGCGCCTGCTCTCGCTGTGTCCCCCCCAAAAACGCACCACGGCGGCGCATTCACGGCGCTCGGTCCTCCATGTTCGCCTCCGCCACAATATTTCATTCCTCCGTGTCCATATTCGGCGACGGCGTATTTGCATAAACGGTCGGACGTAGGCCGGAGCCAGCCTTCTCTGCCCAATAGGAACACTTCGGAACTAAACCGTTCGCTGGCTGCCTAAAACAAACCGTTAAATGGTCCAACTCAGCAAGAATTCGGTCCGAAATAACGACGGCGAAACGGGTCCAGTTAGTCCGTTCAGAGCTAAACTCCGGGTGGCAGGTTTGATTATTAGCACTGCGGAATGCGCTGTGGAGTGCGTTCACGGTGTCATTTGACGTGTAAAGAATAAATACGAGTTTCGTTCAAGACGTTGTAATTTATTTAATTTAAATCCTTTAAATTCCAGAACCAGGTTCGGGCTGTGCTGTGGTTTTACCTGGGCGGGGCGGCAGCGCCGCCTGGCGGCCGCCCTGGGTACCGCCGCAACCATCTCAACCATCCGCTCTTTGTTTACATTCTGGAACCAGCAGAAACGCAAATGGTTGCCCACAAGAGCCGCGCGCACTTTACACACAAATGTCACACTTTTATGTACACATATACATATATACATATACATATATATACATATCCATAAATCTTTGGTGTACATGTCGATGTGTTTTTATTTTTTCCGAGTCTTTTGAAGAACTCTGGTGCCTCTATCGGTAACTACAGAAACTGCAGCATTAATTCTGCAACTTTAATCTCTTCCAGTAAGTGTGTGTGTGTGTGTGTGTGTGTGTGTGTGTGTGTGTGTGTGTGTGTGTGTGTGTGTGCGAGAAGAGGTCAGTGCAACTAAGCATGTTGTTCTGTACAGGAGGAGGAGTTGAGCACTTTGGGATCTTATCTCTGCATTTTTTACTTGCCTGCGTGCGTGTGTGCATGCGTGTATCTGTGTATTTGACAGACAAAGAGAGAGAGAGAGTGCAAAACATTTTTTCCCATCAGATTTTTGATCTTTTGCCTCCTACGGCTGTTTCCCACAGGCTGTGTTGTGTTCTTAGCAGAGTTGACAATAAGCTGCACTGTGATTCCTGCTTCAGTCACATGTGATAAAGAGCCCGACTTTACCGCTTTAACCAGTTTCATTCCATGTATGTCCAAGATACACGTCTGTATCTGAAAGATGACCATTATCACAACGTAGATGTTTGTGTTTACCCCTGTAAGCTGAGTTGAAATCATAATTACACAAGCGGGAAGCTCAGTTTAGAAGAAGCTTATCTTTGTTTGGGATTTGTAAATAACTGGACTGTTTTCTTCCCATTCAGCCATTCCGATGTGAAATGGACGTCAGGGTGTGCACATTTAATGTCATCCCTCGTGGCCAGCCGTCTCTGCCTCTGCCCCCGTTGCCCATTGGCACAGCTGCTGGAGCAGGAGGACCACAAAGGGGAGGTCCGTCCAGGCCCCCTGTCCTCTCCGCAGCGGAGGACGTGTGCTCTGCGGAGTGGGGGCTATTCGGGAAAGAGCCTCCACTCCAATTATCAGGTGTTGTGAGCAGCTCCCGTCCTCGCCGGTCGTCCGCGGCTCTCTGGGCCTCGAGTGCAGCCGAGAAGGACTCTCGTGGTTCTGTCGAGTGTGGAAGCCGGAGGGGGAGACATGGACGCCTGGGCCTGCGCTCTGGAGCTGCTGGGGATGCTGCTGTACGCTGGGGCTTGGCTGTGTGTCCTGGCCACCACCCTGCTGCCCCAGTGGCTGACCATGTCCACCTCGCTGCTGCCCGTGGAGAGCTACCGCCTGGGCCTGTGGGAGACCTGCGTGGTCCAGGACATCGGAGGGACGGAGTGCCGAGCCTACGACAGCCTGCTGGGCCTCTCCGCTGAGCTCAAGCTGGCTCGCGTCCTCATGTGCACGTCTCTCGCCGTGGGCATGCTGGGAATGCTGGTGGCCACTCCTGGACTTCACCTGTTCACCAGCTGTGAGGAACACGGCGGCGGCCAAACCAAGAGGGCCCTGACCATCACAGGGGGGCTGCTGGGAATGATCTCCGGAGTTCTGTGCCTGATTCCCGTCTCCTACATGGCCCATTTAGCCGTGAGACACTTCTTTGACGAGAAAGTGCCGGACGTGGTGCCCCGGTGGGAGTTTGGCGACGCCATGTTCTGCGGCTGGGGCGGGGGGCTCCTGCTGCTCTCGGCCGGGGTCCTTCTGCTCAACCCTTGCTCATGTTCCCGGACAGAAGCTCCGCCGGCGCAGCAGCGAAGGTATCAGGTGGTGAGCGCCTCCTACAGGAACCATCCAGAGTACGTTTGAGACCCACCGACCCACCGTAGGTGGGCCGCCCCTCATACGGCGCCGTATCAGCCTCCACCTTGCTTTGTAGCTGTGTGGGTGTGGGTCTAGTTTTAGCACCAGCTCCTCAGCAGTCGTTACTGGCTCCCCTGCAGAAGCCCCTCACATTTTTCTGCTTTGAGCAACAAAAAGAAGGCATAAAGTTACATTTTGCTTATCACAGGTCAGCGGGGAGGAAGGGCGGCTGCGAAGCTGCAGACTTGAAGTGCTGAGACTGTAACTTATTCAGTCAGTCGTGAAGTGAGGAAAAGCACACAGTTTTTTTTAGCAATGAGCTTCTAAATGACATAAAAAGAACCTTAAAACTCTGTTGGAACTTGTCTTTTTATTCTTCTGTGGGCGTCTGCTGTATAGAATCGTTCCCTCCTTTTTTTTTAAGCTGATAAAAACCAGAACAGGCAAATTCAAACATGGTTTTGGCTTTTTTTTTCTTTTTTTTGCTGCGACGCGGTCCCCGGTGGCCTGGCACCAGGCGCCACGCTGAGCGGAGGGGTGGCGGGGACCGAAAACAGCCGTCTCGCTCCGTCAGGTGTGTGTGTGTGTGTGTGTGTGTGTGTGTGTGGTGGAAACACAGCGTGAGACTAATTCCATCAGATTTCCTGGTTGCTCACTGAGCTAAGCTGTGTTTAATGAACGCTCTAATGGCCAGCGTGCACTGGGAAGAATGCAGAACAGGTTGCCCTCGCTTGTGACGCTCGCTTTGACATAATTACACAAATTTTTGGAGGTCAAAGGTCAGCGCTGATGTAACAATGTACATCTGAAGGCTCCATTTAAATTTGCGGCGCTTCAAAACTCTTATTTGGATGGAGAAGGTTTACTCTGCTAAACTTTCCTTTTTACATGACCTTGTCACACACACACACACACACACACACACACACACACACAGGCTCTCCAGATGGAGATGATCCAACCATGATAGATAGGATGTTCTGTCATTCCCGGCTCTTAACTGATGAAGTCGTCACTACCGAGACCTTCTGACACGCTCAGGTTTGTCATTTAACAGCTATCATCGGTCCTATCAGATAAGAACTAGAGTTTATCACTTTAATAACTCCTTTTATTACAGAAATGCCCTTCACTGGTGCGTCCCGAGGTTCCCAACTCACACATGCTGTTGTGTAATTGCCTATATTGTACACATTTTGGATTTAATATGAGCTCTTTGGGTTTCTGAAGCAAGCATCCGTCTCCAAACTCAGGCACCTACAGCGTCCTCAGGTTAGTGCACGTGGCACCACCGGGACGGTGCACGCAGACGTTTGATGTTTCCGTGCTCACTGCAGGACGCCGCCCTCGGTCCTGCTGCAGGGAGGCTAGTGAAGCCGTGTCTGGCCCCCAGGGGCCTTTTCAGGTACCCTTTTTTTGCAGCAAACCTGCTTTTAATCGCGTTAATCTTCCCCCGTGAGCACGGCTGTAGGTGCATATTCACCAGCACCGCAGATTAGATAAGACATAAGGAAACGGCCATGTTTGTCAGCCATGTCTGCAGGGAAGGAGCCTGGACCGGAGGGCCACCTTCACCCCCCCGACTGCTGTTGGTGACAGAGAGCTCTGCTGGGCTGAAGGGGCCCTTTTGTTCCTCAGCCGGCCGCCTCCAGAGAGGTGCCGCTCGGCGTGCGTGCGTATGTGTGTGCACCCTCCACGTGGCGGCCCCCTGCCCTACTCACATGCCTGCTGTCGTCAGCCTCCCACCCCGGTCACATGAGCAGGGGGCTTCCAGCCAACCTGAGCAGGGACGTTGTCCCTCACGCGGGTGCTGATGGTCAGCGTGCTGGATAACACCCCAGAGATAAACCTGCTTGTGACACCTGTCCCTGAACGCAACATGGCTCCCAGCTCAGCAGCCGTCTATCACTGCTAATCTGGAGCGTGACAGCCGTGTTCACGTGCACACGTGTGCAAACGCTGCCTGTGGGTTCGCAGCAGAACCTTTCAGCTTTCACAAAACCTCAACTAGTAGAGGAAAAAAGCAAAGTGAAGATGTTACAAATGCTGCATGTGCACAGTGGCACACGCAGGCCCTAAAGTTAATCCCTAATAAAGTGTACTTCTTTGTTCTGAGCACAAGCAAAAACAACACACACGGTTCACACAGAACACCTCAACTCACTTCACAGACACAACTTTATTGGACTCATCGGTTTAGTCTGAATAAAGGAAATGGCCGACGTGTCTGACGCAGCGCCTAAAACACAGAAGGAACGAGAGAAGAAAAGAAAAAAGAATTTGCACCGATAGTTTTCTGACTGCACCACACACACACACACACACACACACACACACACACACACACACGCAGACTTAACAACAACGGGTGAAACGTTGACTTAAAGGACTTTTAACAAATTTGCTTCCTGAAAGGAGAAAATGAAGATCTAAAATAATCACATCATGAGGATAAAACACTGACTTCTAGATCTAAACTATCTAGAATAGTTTTAAATACAACAGTTTTGCATTACTGCCCACAAAAACAATAATAACAGCATCCAAAATAGCAAATAAGTGATACCATCCATCCATCCATTATCCTACCCGCTTGATACCCAGTGGTGTCACGGGGGTAATAATAACATGTACATTATAATTAATATCTAACGATAATAATATCAATAATAATAGTAATGCACGCACATGCACACACCTCCTGCTCTCTGTTTTTAATTTCTTGTGTTAGGATTCCCCTGAGTGTTGACATGAATGATTCCCACTGCTTCCAGGTTTGTGTATCATGTAATAAAGCTAACCAACTCTTCAGGGAACCTCTTGGTAAGCAGCGTTGTCCCTGCCGCGGTCCTCTGGGTCGGCTGGGCAGGTCAACGTCTGGGGCCCGGGGACGGGCTCCTCCGCTCTCAGGCTCCTCCAGGCGTAGCGGTAGCAGAGGAACAGCAGCCCGCTCAGGAGAGTCAGCAGCGAGGCGAAGATGCCCACGCCGATGGCCGATCCCACCTGCTGCCCGACGGGAGCGGAGGGCAGCTGGAAGTGCGGAGGGAAGTCGATGGTGTTGTTCTTCAGCACCGAGCTCATGTTCCACAGCAGCGGCACCAGGCACACCCCCCCGGTCAGCAGGTACAGCGACCCCGCCAGCAGGAAGAGCAGCCTCATGTTCCTGCGGTTCTTCACGGAGAAGTAGGCCAGCCTCATGGCCACCGCCCCGCACACGTTCGCCGCCAGGCCCGACACCACCGCCAGCATCATCAGAACCTGGGCCGCGGGGATCTCCGGGGGGGCGAAGGGGGCCGAGATGCCGATGCTCCAGCAGTTCTCCACCTGGGGGAGGACCTGGCTGTAGAAACAGGCGCGCCAGATGCCCACCCAGGCCACGCCCGAGGTGATGACCGACACCTCGTCCACCTGCCACAGCCTCCACTCGTTGAGGCCGGCCGTGATCATGATCAAGATCCAGGCCAGGAACCCGAGCACCAGGCCCAGGAACTGAGCGTGAGCCGTGTGCGCCAGGTACTTCATCCTGCTCACTGATGCTCGCCCAGGGGCCGCTCACACATGCTTCAAACCTGCCGGAAATCAGGAAAATATTAACAATTAGGTGTGTTTTTGAGTGCTCAGGCTCACTGACCTTTGCCCTTTGGCTCATACCTCACTCAAGTCCTGGAACAAAAATATCCACTAAGATGCGCTAAAACAAACATTTTTGAAAGTATTCTGAAGACAGACGTCAACCACAGACGTCAACAAGCCCTCCTCCCCCCACACTCCTGTCAGCGCGCTACAAAACGGAACAGAGTTTTATGTTATTTTGCTGCTTACTGGTCAACTTTGTCTCAGATAAACTGGCAAATAGTGGCTGAAACGCTTTACATATTCAAAAAGGAGAACACACACACACACACACACACACACACACACACACACACACACACACACATAAATAAATACAATGACTCTATAAAGTTTTGTTTCCTCATACATGTACTATTTACGGGCCGTATTATGACAGAAACCTGGTTACCGTCAGACTCCAGCCCTCATGAAAACAACTTCCTTTTACATTTATAAAAGTGTTTTGGAGGTTTACTGTTGCTCCAGCTGAAGCGGTTTATAGTTCAACACCACAGGGTCCAACACAAAGACCAGTCTGGTGTTTAGGTGGAGGCAGAGATCATAAACTGCCCTTACAGTAACTTAAATACAGTAACACCAGCCAACAATATAGAAAGTCAAATGACCTGTTATCAGTCTTGATTTAATTTAAAACATAAATGAGGGCGTATTTTCTACAGGTCTGAGAGTCTTTGTTTGGATTTCATGTGGTATTTTGTAGTGTTGTTTTCCAGGGCCTTAAAAAGAACGACTCCCTCTATAAATATTATTATTACTGCTATCTCATCTATTATGGCAGAAAGAAAAGGGCTCAGTTATTAACGTCATATAACATCCAACCTGCAGCTGGCTCCGACATGGAGTCGAGTCTGTCGTTTAACAAGTTTTGACTCCGTCTAAGCCGTTTTTATTAAGGCCAATTTAGAAATGAGTGTGGACACTCCTGCTGGGACCAGCGGGACTCAAACAAAGACCCCTGGGTCTCCCTGAGCCACATCATTCTCCCCCCAAAGACTCTCAGACGCTTATTTTTGCTCAACTGTTACTGTAAAAGTAGGAATTTGATATTTGTATGTTCCAACCCTGGCCAGCAACATTCCGGCTAGTTTGACTGGGCATCCTATCGTCTTCCCTTTACGAGGACACTCTGTTCCCTGAACTTTATGAGCACTTTAAAGTGCAATTTGAAATTCTTACATAATCACTAGATGCTAATGTCAGATGGTCACACCTGCCACGCCGACACCCTGACAGTTCACCGGTAGGATCGAATCGTCACCTCTTCTACGTGATAAACCAGCATCTCAACAGTACAAATATGTCCCAGGAATATTTACCTTCTGGATCAACACCTCCAGGATGGAAACGGAGTTAGATCTGATTCCTGGTTTGCTGTCAGTCTTGAGCAGGTCCACCCAGGTTTATTGTAGTTAATGATTGCCCCTTCAGGTGCTCACACGTCAAGCAAGCGTACATTACCTCCTGTCCTCGTCCTCACCTGCGTCCGTCTCAGTCCTGATTACTGCAGCTCTATAAGCTCCTCACGCGTCCAAAAATGTCCGTTTTGGCTACAGAGGAACATGATTCTGCTCCTTCAGTCGAGGTGAAGGAAGTTGTCTTCGGCGTTGCCTTTATCGGTAAAGCCGAGGGTGTGTCCGCGTTAATGAGTGACAGAACAAGCCGGTATCCGAAGAGCCAATCACCAGAACAGCGCTGTGATTCCAGCAGTCTTTATTCAAGACAAGAGGAGCTCAGCGGACCAACACAATCAGCAGCAGCGGCGAGTGAGGAGTGTTTCAAACCGGGGTTCTTCGATGTGCGGAACATAACGAGCCCCATTTCACCTTTAGGGATGGAGGAATCTGTGTTTCCATGGAAACGTTCCATGTTTGGCTGCCAAATGATCAACAGGTGCTTCTGATCCGTCTAGGTGGAAGAAGCTGGTTAGAGTCAGGTAACAATAGTGGTGAGAACAGGTTCAGCATCTGCACTGTGGATAAGGAAACACGAGATACATCACAGGCCATAATACGCGCGCTAGGAAGAGGAGGAGGACGTTTCCCGGCTCTGAGACACACTGCAAATGTTGATTCTTCTCTCAAGACTACATGTGAAGCGGCACCCTTCTTTCTGTTTAGCAAAGCTGAACAAGTGCTCTTTAAAACACGCCTGCACACCTTTTCCTTGGGTACGTTCATCGACATGTGCGCCTTCAACGTAACTGAACCGTGGAAGGCAACAGCAGCGCAACAGCCTCGGTGAGGAGCTCACTCGCCTGTGTGTAACCGTTAACGTAGAAAAGAAACTCCTTGTTTATTGAAATATTTAGCCAGACTACAGGGACCACCTGATGGTCCTGAATGCAAGGACAGCGACTCCTGAACACGAGCACGCACAGGCTCTCAGCGTGCGACAGCCACCAGGGTGGCTGGCTGCTCAAATCACTGCAAATGAAAATACTGTCCACTTGTAGATTTAAAAAGCTACAATAAATTACTAAGGTAAACAAAACTTACAAAATAAAAATTGCATAAAAGACTCAAGACAGAGGGGTGGCGGGTGCCGCGTGTTTCAGGAGCTTTGTTGTCTGGAGCTTTGAAGATGAAAGGCTGTTTCCTCTGGTCTCTGTCTCCCCCTGCTGGCCGCGGAGGGACCAGCGCGTCGGCCTTCAGAAGGGGCCTCTCTGCTCGGCGGGCAGGCTGTCCAGCAGACACTTGAGCTGCTCTTCGCCCAGTTTGATCTTGTCCTCGAGCTTGCGCTGCTCGATGATGAGCGCAGATTTCATCTTGACAAAGTGCTCGTAGTCGGTGAGGCAGTCCTCCGGCAGGTAGTTGCCCAGGATCTCGTAAACGACCCGTTCTCGGCGATCCAGGTTCTCCTTCAGCTCCTTTGCGTCCTCGTGCTGTCGAATCAGCAGCTTCCTCTTCTCCGTCAGTGTGCGCTGTATCGGAAACGCGACAATGTTACTGCGGTGGTGTCGGACATGGTGTGGCGCTTCTGTCGGCTCCACTCACCCTCTCGTCCTCGGTGGCGTCGTGGTCCAGGCTGTTGAGGGCGTTCTCCACCCTGGCCAGACGGCCTGACAGGGACAGCAACAGACTCACCACCTTGTCCAGGTCTCCCACAAACATCCGGAACTTATCCAGCTCGTTGGGTTTGCAGACCCGCTGGACCTTGCTCTCCACCTCGTCCCCGAGAGCGTTGTTGTCCAGGATGTCCTCGAGGAGACTCTCCCTGACCTCCCGCAGCACCTGCAGCTTTTGGCTGAGGCTGCTGATCAGCTCTTGCTGCAAAAGACGAAGGTCCAGTTCAACTCCGAAGCGAAGCCCTCGGACAGGCGGTCTTTGCTTGATAAACAGGAACGGTACCCACCTTTTTGGTAGCCAGATCCATATCGAGCTCATCCTCGGAGTTTTCCTCCTCCTCCTCCTCTTCCTCCTGCATGTCCTTCATCTTAATGAGCAGCTCAGCTTTTGGAGCAGACGTGCTGTAATACGTAGAGTTGGTTACCATGGTCACCGCAGCGGGCGTACAATCCTTGTCCCTGAAACACACATACATTTTTTGAATTTTCCGCACCAAACTGACTAACGTGTGTGTTTACTGTGACTCATCAACGCTCATGGAGCCAAATTCTCCTGAAAAGCCGACAACCTTTTGATTCAAAAAGGCAACTTGTGTGCAAACGTGACCTTACATGCCATCCGAAGTCAAACGGAGCAAGTCTTTGCCCCCATAGTCACGCGTTTGTAAATGTAAAATCGTTTTTTCCTGACAGGAAACCTATCCTGATGCCATATTTGTATTTGCACAAACTGTGGAGATTCTCTGTCGAGACAACCGGCCAGAAGACGAGTCTGACCTTTCCTCGCTGGGACGGGGGCCCGTCGCCTTCGGCAGCACCTTTCTGCGCTGGTGAGCTCCTTCCAGCAGCTGCTGGTCCTGAGGGAAGATCCCCTCCATCAGGTCCATGGTGGTCTTCATCCTGCTTCGGTCCAGAACCTCGACCAGAGACTTGTCCTTCCCCATGATGTCCTTGGCCAGCTCCTCTCTCTTCTGGTCCTCGGACAGTCCTGTGGGGGCTGCGGGGCCGGTGCTGCTGGACTCCTCGGGGCCCTGAGGAGGGCTGCGGGGGCCGGAGCTGGTGGGGTCTCCTACGGGACTCATGTAGGTGGGTCTCTGAGGCCTGGTGTCTGCCCGGGAGCCGGGCGCCCCGCCGGCCTCCCTCTGACGTGTGAAGGCACAGAAGCCCGAGTCCTGACCTGCGGCCCCCAGGCTGTTGAGCCTGGTCACCCCCGGAGCCTCCGGCTCAGCAGGCTGCAAAAAGGGACAACTTTCCTTCTCCGTGGCTGCCTCCGAGTGCACGATCCTAATGGGTACTCTCCTCGCCGCAGAGCTTTGGTTTTCTGTCACATGTGTCACCCTGGAATACGGCAAACAACAAAAGCGCTTTAAAACCTTAAAAATAGAATCTTCAAGAGACTCCAGAGATGATTTTATAGAATATTTACCAGCTGAGCACTCAAGAACTTCTACAGAAATACAGCTCTTCATTTTAATTTTTAACAGAAATTTTACAATTCAGTCTTAAAAGTAATCAGTTCCGTAAAAATACTATAAATAAACCGACTTTTGGAGGCGCCTCGGTGCCATGAGGACACCGGTGTCCCTACAGATCAGGTCCTGCCGGGTTCTGGGCTCTGGGGAGGCGTCGAGGAAGAAAATGAGTTTACCTGTTTGAGAGTTGCTCCTGTGCGGAGAGCGGCGGCTTGTCGCTGAGTCTCTGCGGGAAGAACTCCGGGGACGGGGAGCGCTGTCCCTCCATGCCGGCTGGTCCTGAGGGAGCCGGAGGAGAAGATTCCCGCTCGGGATCAGATGTGGGGAAATGTGGCTCTGCCTCCGGCCCCGGGTCCGCCAGCCGGGTGCTCCGCTCCGACTCTCCCTCTGCGGTGTGGGAGGTGAGCGAGGCGGGGTTAGTGTTACTGCTGGGGGGGTGGTGGGAGAAGACTTTGCTCTGGGAATGGGTAAAAGGCTCGTGGGGGCTGATCTCTGGGCATCTAGGTGGGGGGGGCCTGGTCCAGGGTCCAGACAAAGGTTCCGCCGGGCCGGGGTCCTTAGACTCTGCGGGGCTGTGAGGAACAGATGTGGCCCTGCGGCTCTCTGTGGCGGGGGCCGCCCTCGGTCTGCTGTCAGGGTTCGCTCCCGTCACGGGTGGGGGGGGCGCTCTGGAGAGAGGATCACAGCCCACAGAGGTTTCTCTGCCCTCGCTGGAGCCTCCGTCAGCAGACCTGAGGAGCAGAGCGGAAAGCTTTTAATGACGGCGGCGGCAGACAGGAGCCCCGAGCGGCCCCGTCAGCCACTGGGATTAGGGAGACGCACGCCTCCCTCTGCAGCACCGCCTCCACCCTGCTGGCGCTTCAGCTGGCAGTCCGGGGAGGAATATTTGACTTCCCACAAGTCAGCAAAGACGAAAATAAAATAAAATTAAAAATGCTCAGAGCAGAAGAGGCAAGCGTGCGACCGTCCTCCTGCCTGAATGACTGTGAGCCTGAAGTATGTGAAGTGCAATCACACGACGCAGACTTTCCTGCAAACGACTGACAGTCCTGTGGTTTTGGGCTTCCTGCGTGCGTCCTCACACTTAAATTTGATTAGAGGGAACATTCAGAGAGAAATGATTAAGGACACGCTGTACTGCGCTCGCTGCAGTCACAAGATCCTGTGAAGAAGTCAAACCTGCCTATTAAAATACCCCCGTGCTGCTGCCAGCCACAGGATCAACAGCTGCACAGCTGCAGCGTCCTCACTGCTGCAGCTCTGCATGGACACGCGTCAGAAACACGCTGCACCCATCCTGATTAGTCCCACTGTCCCCACAGCAACAAAAACAAGGTGCAGCTTTTCAAGAAAAACACCCTGTCGCTTCGAACCAGGAGGAAAAAGTAAAATATCGACCAAAACTTAATTTTATTTAGTATCTAAAATGTCATAAATGAGACAGCAGTAATTCATACTTTTAATTTAAATAGTTCCTCACTAACACCATTTCACTGGGAAGATACCACCCTCATCACATACGTCCTAAGAGCTAACCAGCGCCACACCCTCCAACGCTGGTCCCTGGGTTTAAGCTAAATAAACATGTCTGAACTCACCTCACGTGACTTCTGAGTGTTATAATGTCCAAGGTGGAAACTGAGCAGTGAATGTGGTGTGTGTGTGTGTGTGTGTGTGTGTGTGTGTGACAGAAGCCAGCTGAAGGTGAGCCCCCGTGGGTGGACCACACCCACCGAGACCATCCCTGACACGTCCTCTGCGCTGCTGTGGGAATGCAACGCTGTTGTCACACATTGTGGCTGCTACAATGAGGTTGCTCAAGAGGAGATCCTTCACACCCTGGAATGAGTTTCACCTGTGGGAGGTTTGATATTGCACAAGGACTCCTGAATAACTGGTTTTCAAGGCAATATCTGAGTTAAATAAATAACGCAGATTAGCATTATTCCACTTTTTTTAGAAGCTATAATTCAATGTTGCAGCAACACTAAGAGCGAAGTTCACGCTCTCCTTTCATTCAATGGCTCAACGGTGGAAACGCTATACACCATCTAAATAAAATATGAACATAAAACAGGGTACACACTCCTCTGTGTTTAAATGACACTGATAACATTCGCACGTTCAGAGCTTCCTGTACGCGTTTCTGTTCTAACACACTTTACGTTGCGATTACATCCAACTTCTTCTTAAACTCATCTAGAGCGAAGAAGCTGTACTGGAGATCAGCTTTATCTCTGCAGTCTAGGGAACTGTGATGTGAGCAGTGTTGTCTGGGAACACTGGAAGAGCAGCTCGTGGCCTCGGAGGGGCTCCTTGAACACTCGTTCTGTGGGATCAGACGCCTCGCCTACACTCGGCCTCCCTAAAATGCCCCGGCGACGGGCAGAGAGGCGACTTATGTTGTCACAGCTGTGCTGCAGCAGTTGCGCTGGTATGCAGCAGCAGATGACAAAGAGCTCACTGTTCCTCAGCATGGTCCAAATGCTCTTCAACAGCTACAGGACAGAAGACTGAAACTAAACACTGAATCAGGGCGTCACTCGTGACCAACAACACTGTTTTACTACTTTATGGATCCCCAAAAGACCCCGACGACTCCAAAGACAAGTGCTACAGTAACGACACAAGCATCCTGCAACGGACTGGGCAAAACCACCGGTGACATCATAGAAACCTTCTCACCTTGTGGCAGCGTTTAGTGGTTCAGCAGGTTTGGTGCCGGGCGGTGAAAACTCCAGGTCAGGTTGTCTTGCAGGAACTGGAATCTTCTGGAAATACAGTTAGACACAATCTTGGTCTTTTCTCCACCTTTTTTAAGGATCTCTCGTTAACCGCAGTGAGATTGTCTGTCTGTCTGTCTTCTCCTGCATCCTGCCACTGGTGTGAAAAGGTGAGGAAAGAATAACCCCACTTCTCCCCTAAGCTCAGGGTGTGTCTTGCGAACACACACAATATTTACCTTGGCTCTTTCCATTCTTCTGTTCACATGAGTCAGTATTTTAATAAGATGTAAAAACAGCTGGGAGGGTTGACACAACTGACACATTTAGGAGAAAAACACCAATTATCTTGGTCGTCTACGGTCCTCACCTGTCCGTACACATCAGCTGAAGGAGATGAGCGGGACCTCTCGTGAAAACCGTTGGATTTGGTTCTTTCCACTGGGCCAGGATGGAGGATGTTGTCCACGGAGCGATACCTCCCGGAACCTTTCGGTTCAGGCTTTCTCCCCTGGGTGCTCCACTTGGCCTCATACTCTGCAAAGGTGCCGAGCCTCTGCTGGTCTGGGACGGCTGGCCTGTTTGTGGGCTGTTCCTGGGTGTGTTCTCTGCTCCGCGAGCCCGTATTTGCACCCCCTGTGTCGCTGCGTGAGCTAGGGGCTTCCTCCTTGGGTTTGGGGGGGTTCTCCATGACGCTCTGAGGGGGGGCGTAACTGAAGACAGCAGATTTCCCACTTTCCTTGAACAAACTGTCTTGGTCGAACGAGGAGCTTGGGCTTTCAAGGCAGGAGAGCTCTTCGTTCACCCCAACCTCGTGGATTTTATCCGGTTCGGAGAAAGATCTTACCTTCTTTTCTGCTGGAAAACGCTTCCTACAGCCAATGCGGGAGACCTGACCGCTGGCAGCTCCCGGTTTACTTATTTCAGACTCCAAGACAGGTGGAAGAGAGTGGGCGTCTTTACAGGGCAGACCTGGGGGTGGGTAATTTGGTGGAGCCTCAGCGGCGGGGTTGTCGAGTAGGACAGGCTCCAGGTCCTTCCTCTGAAAGGACGTAGCCATGAGCACCCTGGCCTGGGCTTCCTTCAGGTTGACCTTGTAGGTGTTTGTGAAGGAGCCCGCCGCAGAGACGTGGGGGGGGTGTTTGCTTTCCCAGAGCTCCTGGTCGTCGTCAGTTTCGGCCTCCAGATTAGGAAGGGTGGACACGCTCTTACTTTTCTGGAGCTGGGCTTTCCTCATCTGGATTTCGTTCCTCAGGGTAGTGGCGAAGCGCTCGCTGCGCCTCAGCTGCTTGCTTTCCAGCGACTCGCTGGCGCCGGTCCTCTCCAGGCCGGCGCCATCATCCACAGTCAGCGAATGGAGCAAAGGTGCTGACTGGGGGCACATTTTGTTGCTGGCCTGGCTCTGGTTTCTGATCTCCTGGAATGATTCTCTGTGCGGAGGCTGCGAAGGCCGTCTCTGCTCAAGCTGTCTACCTGAAGGCGAGTTGGAGGCCGGGGTTGGCGTGCCCAGTCCTCTGTGGCCTCCCCTCTCGTCCGTGTTCGACTTAGGCATGCAGGACTCTGCAGCCATGGCGACTGGGTGCCTGCTGTAGCCGCTGGTCTCTTTAACCTGTTGCTGCGGTTGGGGCAGACTGTACCTGGCTTTGGTTAGCGCTGGCGGGCTGACTGGTTTCTGCTGGTTTCCACCCTTTGCCTGCTCCTCGGGTTTACAGGGCAGATTAGTGGTGACGCAGTAATACTGGTTCTGCCCACTGATGTCAGCGCTCGGGTCGGCGACTGTGTTGGACGAGGAGGCGGTAGAACTCTTTCTCTGAGTCTGACCAAAGTGTTGAGCGGAGCCGTTCACAGGCGGTTCTGGCGTGCTGCAGTAGGATCCACCTCCGCTCTGCGGCTTTGGAAAGGACGGAGCCCACGGCTGAGAAGGCAAAGCGCCTTTGTCGCTGTGGAGTCTTTGCTGGCAGGCCTGGCTCTGCTGAACATCGCTGCCGGATAGAGAGAACTGCTTGTGTGAGCTGAACTGCTTAAGAATCGACCTGTCGGAGGAGTGAAAAGCGTCTCTGTCCATTTTCGGGGACAGGTTGCTGCTGCGGCGACTTTCCAAAGAAGGTTTTAATTCCGGTCCTTCAGACTGAGCCATGAACCCTCTTTCGTGTACTCTGGTCGCAGCAAAGCTGTCACTGCGTGCGGGTGGTGGCGGTGGGGGGGGAGCAAGAGGAGGAGGAGGAGGAGGAGGAGGAGAAGGGCCAGCAGCTTTCTTTTTTTCAGGGACATGCCAGACGGGCCCGAAGCTGGTCTTGCTTGAAATGGAATGGCGGGAACCGGAGGACTCTTCCGTTGGTGGAGCCTCACAGGAGACTCCGGGTAGGTTGGAGTAGGCCAGCCTCTCATCCTGGCTGTTCCTCCCGCCGACGCCCTTTCCTCCAGAATCCCACTGACTGCATCTATGGAGCATGTTTTCTGTGGAGGCAGCGTTGCTTTTGGAGATGGTGTAGTCTGGCGTGCCAGAGCTGGTGGAGAAGGAGCTGTAGGCAGAATCCCGTTTCCCTGCCCCGAGACGGTCGATGCTGCTGCTGGATTTGGTAGGCGACAGCTGCCCGGCGGCGTACGGGTGCGAGCCTTGCTCGAGGCTGTCCATGCTGCCGAGGGAGCTGAACTGGTCTGACGCTCGGCGCAGGTTTGTCCGCTCCCAGCTAGAGGAGAGATCGGTGGAGGATGAGCTGGAGGACAAAACAAACAGACAAGTTGTGAAAATACAGAAGCAGTCCGTAAACACAGCTTCAAACCAAAAGAAGGATCTGTGTGACAGAACGCTCGACGTCAACACTGTGGAGCCCTGGGGGCTCGGGGCTCCTACAGCACCGGACTGAGGCATCCTCAGAGCAGGAAGGAGCGCCGAGCGCTAAAAAAAAGCTACATTTTACCTTCACTTTCTCGAAAGTCTTTTATATTATTCATTTCTTCTACTATGTCTGCTGCCGGGACACTGCACGTTTGCCATTGGGGGATACTATTTATATGTATTTTTAAAGTACCACCTATGTTTGCCTGGCTGTTCTTACCAGAGCAGCTGCTGTGAAACCCACAACGTGAGCGATGGCGTTTCATTCTGTACAATATAGCAGCCACATAATCAAAACTATCACAACAGTAGATGGGACCTAAAAAAGCTGTTTATGAGGCCTCATCGCCGGATCCATGGCTGCGTTCTATTTTTGATCACATGCTAAGAAAGTCCTTCTGGAATCTTTAAGCATAATAACGCATTTTAAATGACACTGACTGAAGACAGCGAAGGATCCAAGTGTTACCTCGCATCATACGTGGTATGCCAGACTGGCATGGGTGGAGACTGCGCTTTGGCAGTGTCTGACTGGTTTTCGTTGAACTTGGTAGAGTGCCAGGAGTGAGGCCTGCTTATGGGATCATTCCTCCTGCAGAGAGGGCAAGACACACAAACTGGATTAGAAACCAGACACTTGTGGAAAATTGTTTTCAGTTACAGTTAGAACTCAAAGTCCTAACAAAAGCAGGACGTTTGCATTTCCTATCACGGCGGTGATTCGCAAAAGCGCTGCACGTTCCCTTCAACAGTCACAGGTGAGTGTTGCACAGCTGTCTGATCTAAGAATCGTACCCTTTAAAGTGATTCTTTCTGGATTGCATGTGAGGGAAAGGTGAACAGAAAAAAACATAAATCAGCATTAATCACACACTTACATGAAACAGGACACATCATGACAACACGTGTGATGGACAGGTCATGGTGAACACTACCAACGAGGGGAAAATCACTTGTCTAATGAAATGAACCACAAAACAGTTGAGACACACGGGGTGATGAGGCCCAATGATTAAGGCTGGGCTAGGAGACGTTTCTGTGTGAGGATGAGGAGGACATCAACCCACAGGATCACTGATGGAAGAAGTGGAAAACGACTCAGGACTAGTGATTAACATGAAGCTGGAAACAAAACTGTACCTCATCGAATTTCGCAATATCTTCGTAAGAAAGCTTCTTGCCACATGCACGTCATTCTCTGAGGGCATTTTGTGATTTACAATGTCCATTTTCATATTCCTAGGAAGCAGGGGGAGGAACACACACATGGATAGAGCTGACAGTGCGGACTCATTACAGACAGAGCCTGTACATCGACGACAAAAAAAGAAAAAATCAACTGCAAAGTAGAAGTTTTGAGTTCAGAGCCATCTAATATGGGACTGCACGGCTCCTCAGCTGGAAATGTTTGCGTTCACGTGGTGCTTTAGCGCCACCTCCTGGTCAGAACCAGGTATGTAAAAGACGTCCTGAGTGAGCCACGACGGGGAGCAGAACCTGAGTAAATGGGTTAGCCGTCCCTCAGAGGTGAGCTGGATGCATTTAAGCCTGGCCATATGGTCCGGGGGCCCCAGCATGGGGTAGGGGCTTAATAGAATGGAGAATCTCTTACACAATCAGATCAGCCCCGTTACCCTTCCACCCAATCTGTCGTCTGCCTGCGACACAGCCTGATGTACACACACCCAGGTCCAATCGCTGTGAGCCATGGTGGAATTTACAGAGGTTTAAGAGGCCAAAAAGAATGTTGTCGGGGTGTTACTGAGAAAATATGGTCATGTCAAAACAAAATGTATCACCAAATGAAATACTAAATCAATCAGTCTATGTTTAACATCTGTATGGGAGGAGTAGTGTCTGTTTTGGCATTTTTTAGTGCTAATGTCATACATCTTACCGATTTAGAAGGCTGCATATTTTGAGTCAACGAGTGTTTCTGTCATTTCTACAGAGCTGTGGAACATCGTGGAGTTATAGCGGTCAGGACTTTAGGGGAAATCTTTGGGACTTTGCTTCAAAGCAGTGGATTCAAAACTGGCACCAGAAAACAAAGAGGTGGGGAGGTCCTGCCCTGCAGGCGCCTCATCGGTCTGCTTTCAGCGCTGATAAAGAGGTCCAAACAGGAGTTTCCTGCAGATGAGGACCTAAAAAGAAATCACTACTGGAAAAAACTACACCAGCATTAATAATCTGAAAGACTTCAAATTTTGGGCTGACAGATTTAGGTAAGGACCATAAAGTGGGACAATTCTCAAAACTACCAGTGGATTAAAGTTAAGACTTATTCGGAGGACAAAGACAGGCCAAATGGATGACAGCCTTGCTCGTCTCCCTGCGGTGTGTGTTTCTAGGGTGCTTGGAGTGAGTCACACATGGCTCCAGCTATTGGGATGCAAATGAAGCTGGCTTTATTAGGCCTATCGTCAGGGCTACAGCTGGGTTAGCACAGATATGCTAGGAAAGTGACTGGAATGGGGGCAGGGGGGAGAAACTATTTACAGCCCCCATCTCACATCAAAGGTACCCGTCCCACCATGTCCTCATGCAAAGATTACCAGCTCAGCCAGGCAAACATTTAAACACACATTGGTTAGGCTTTCAAACCACGCAATTTCATTTTTTTAAAATAATCCATAGTGGAACAATAACGTTTATAGGCTTTTCGCTTAAATATTTTCTTTTTTTTCCCTTTTGCAACTGTGAGACTAGCTTATCATGGCTTAACCTAAATGAGGGATGGCCCCACAACATGAACCATCAAAACAATAGCTGAGTATTAAGGTCAAAAAAAGATCCAAAAAAGGGGGGAAACAGAAGGCTGACGGTGTGTCAGGACTCAAACAAAAATCCAAAGTCAATGAACTAAAAACAACAATAACAGAACAACACAAAACTGGGTTAATATTGACTCACCAAAAAGCCAGATGAAAAATTTCATAATAGACATAAAAAAGAAAGTATAGAATCCAAAAGGTCATACAATTTGGAACCTAGACCTGTTGTATCTGCTTTCTGGTCAGTGAAAACATTCCAAAGAAAGTTTAAAAATAAGATAAAAAATAGAGAAACATGCCGAGGTCCAAGAACCATCCTAGACTGGTGAGCACCTGCTTATTTAAAAAAAAGGCCATACAAACAAACCAATAATACATTTTCAAAAATGTCCTCTGGGTGTAACTAGTTTGAGTTTGGAGGGTAGATTTCTACCAGGATTACTTTTTTACCCCTGGGAGGGGGTGTTAAGTTAGAATACAAGGAGGAGGGCTTCTATCGCAGCCAGTCCGCTTTTAGTATTCCTGCACTTTACTCTGTTTCATTGGCTAAGAGGCTAATATGCTAATGATGGGGTAAAATACCGGACTCTTCTCATCACCCCTCTTGTGTAGCAGACATGCATTTTTGCCGTTACTATGGCAACAGGCTGTTCTCAAAGGCTGAAGCCCATTCTGCTTCCTGAAAGCTCCAGGCACCTCTAGGCAGGGGGCCTCAGCACCCCTAAATATAATATAACACAATATAATATAACACAATACAATATCATATAATATAATATAATATATGTATAATATAATATAATATAATATATGTATAATATAAGCTGATTGGTAACATTTTTATTCACAGTCTTGACTGGATATTTTTTGCACCATAATGTAGTGGTTTGGTAAGGACCATAGTAAAACTCATTTGAGGACATTTGTCATTAATTAAAGTGCTTTGGCGCAGCAGTCAGAGGTCTGGTGACAGGCAAGAAGATTA
>CAAE01013775.1:95795-107957 GCA_000180735.1 Tetraodon nigroviridis | reverse complement strand
GATTTGGGCAGAACATGAGATTTTTACAAGCTTTTAGCCACTTGATGTGGCCGAGCCAGGTGGATTCAGTCAGTAACCTGAGGACAATATAAAACCCATCCTAAAATGATCAGCATCAAATAATGATGCGGCTGCTTGCATCCTACCTGCGCAGGTGAGCTACCTTACTCCAGACGTATCCCTGAGGGGCTGACAAAGGCCCCCTTCAGGAGATGCTACAATCAACCCAGTCTCATGCTCGGGGTGAGCGAGGTGAAGCATAAGCAACGTGCAATGACCTGCACATTCCAGGACTGGAAGGCATTCCAGCTGTCAAGTCACCAGGGGTCTGCACTGACACACTCAAGCAGACCATAGAAAGGTTCTCATTTACAGCAGCATTTACCAAAGCATTTTACACTTAGGGCCCTATAAATGCTGCAAACCGAGGGGGGACACAAAACATTTACTAAAACGCATCCAGAGATGCATGAATGGTAATTTTCCAGGCCAGACCAGCACAGGTACCTGGGCTTGGGGTGTGTGTTATTGTGCTGGCACCAATAATTAACGAAAAATAAGCCGGAGGACTGATTCTGCCATGACTTCAAATCAGGTTGGAAGCCCACCTCACATTCCTAACTCTATTGAAAATAGACAAGAGATGGAGTTGACGTAAACAGGTTTACACCAGTGACCTTTTCCTGTCTTTTTTTCCTTCCTTCCATTCATGTTGGTCCCAGGGGCCTCAAACTCATATTAGAGGTGTTTAGATAGTTTATGACCAGAAGTGGCCTATAGAAAAAATCCAAATAAACAAGAGCAGCATGTAAAGAAACACAGTATCCAGGAGAATCTCCACAGAAGATCACCCTCTGCTTCCTTACTGGGCTAAACATTACTGGACTTTTAATTCAGAGAGCGGAAAACCACATTCACTAATGCTAATTGTTTTTAGTGTATGCCAGTATGTATGTGTCTAAGGAATATTAATGCATGCATACATACATACATGCACATGTCTTTAACAGTTACACAATCTTATAATACAAATGGGATGAATCACCAAGCTATTCACACTTAAAACACAGATATTGCTTATTTAGTAAATCTAACTGCAATTAGACTTTGCATTAAACCAAACAACTTTTATAGGTGCGAGTGTAAACCAGTCTGTTTAAACATTTTTGTTTGTAGAGTTTGGATAGATAATTAATCCCAAACTGGAAAAACAAGGTCAAGAGGTTTGTCTGTAGTACTTCTACCACAATGCCAGAAGGGGGAAACAAATTTCCAGTCAACATTCAGTGCTTGTGGTAAACTTGACACTGCAGATGCCTTTCAGGAAGGGAAAGGAAAGGAGTCTCTACTACCAAGGTAGAGAAGCTAAAAAAGATCCTGTGCTGCTACCTTGGTGTTTACTCAAAAAAACATTTGCCCGAATGGACGTCTGGGCGCTAATCTAGGACAGCGACTTCTGCTTTCAAAGGGAGAACAGCAACTTCCTGCATGACTGAGGACCTACAACAAACCAACGACAGAGTGAAGCAGAAGCTGGTTTCTGATAGAGAATCAAGTTCCCCGAGTTCAGAAAAGTTGAAAATAAAAAGGTGTCAGCTTGGCTGACGTAGAGCCACGGCGTGGTTTGTCGAGGCACGAGCAGAAGGGACAGCATGCTTTCCCACAGACAACCACACCTATCTGTGCTCTGGTGACGAGCCTCAGCCTTGGCTGCAGGAACATTACTCTGTCATACTCTCATTAGTCACTGTATGCAAAAAAGCAGCTCGGCCCCGCTTCTCTATGTAAAGAGACCACACCTGTAAACACGAGCAGGTTCCGACAGCTTCCTGATGCCTGCTGCCTTATCCAACCTTATTCCCCAGATAAAAACGTCTTTTATGGCCGACACCTTACCCGCTCAGGCACAGATTAAGCTGTAGTTTCCCACATATGTGCTACAACAGTGCTGTTGCAGCGGGATGACGTGTGAAAGAGTAACACATGTTTCAGCCCGACCTCAGCTTCATGTGCAACACGCGGCTGATGGAGGAGGAACGGGAGAGCGGTTGAGATTTAGCAGTTCTGTAATGAATCTCTGCTGTTTTACTCTATAAATCAGACACAGGCGTGTTACTGTGGCTGTGACTGAAAGGTTTATTTGAGAGCCAGTGTGTCCTGAATTCTTCAAACACACACAAAAGCAAGAGGAAGAAGAAGAGTCCCCCCGAGACTAGAAATCTGCTAAAAGTGCACTCTGAACAATAGGATTTGTCCCTGCACGGAAATGTCTTCAGTCCATTACAATTACAAACATAAGGAACCGATAACAGCCAAAGCCTTTCTAGATGCGTCCTGCTGTTCTGTGGTTTATCCTACTCCTACTTTTGTTTCATCGTTTTAAAGTGTGTCTGTAAACTGGAAACTCAAAGCCGTCTCAACAGGCCTTTCATCCATTTGCCCTTAAGACCCCAAACAAACTGCCTTTTTAAAGATACGCGGGCTGGGATGTACCGTCACGGACGTCAAAATATTATGACCTTCTCTAGATCTGTTTCTGTTGTCCTGGACATGTAAATAGGGTCACTAATTCACCTGTCACAAACGTAGAAGCGAAACCTGCCCCACCTCCAGGTGGTTTCGCTAAAATACTTACAAAATGCCTTTTTGCACAGTATAATGTCAATAAATAAATCCACCAATCATCTTAATATCAATTTTTTTAAAAGAGGAAAAACTTTCCTCTTTTACCAAACATAGATCAGACAAGTTCAATCAGAAAAGAAACTCAAGTGTAAAAGTATTACGACATGTGTCGGACGCACAGAATGGCATCAGTGTGTGTAAAGGTTGTGTGAACAGATTTCATCAGCAGGTGCAGTGAAAAAGCAACCAAGCGACACCAAAAAAAAACCAGATTAAGATTGAGCTGCTTGGGGGATGATGACTGGTACAAGAAGGTGTGTGTGATGGTGCCATCTTTCAACTAAAGCTGCCTGCGTAATATTAAAAAATATGCCTTTGGAATTCTTAGATGCCCAACACACCAGCAGGGATGATGAGTAAGAGCAGAAACAAAAGCCATGTGAAATTGTTTTTTTTTACGTGACCCACACAGACGCAAAGTCTAACGTCTACTAAAAATATCCCAATGATGTCGGCTCACAGTCGCGTCTTTGTTGAGAAATAAAGGGTGAGCCGACTTCCTTGTAGGGTAGGATTTGTTGATAATGTTGATGCATTAGGTCACCATCCAGGGAGAAGCAGATGAGACAATGCGAGCAGTGTTTGTGAGACGCCGCCAGGATACCTGCGATTCCACTCTGCTCTATACCTTCGACACTGACGAGGACTGATGTGGACCGAAGGGGGAGTAAATCAGCTCCACCACAAGACCGCACACCTTCACCTTGATCATAGAATCAGAAAGCTTCAAACTGGAGTGGCCCTGACCGTCCCCACAGAGACCCCAGAGCTCACACGCAGCCCCAGACTTGGAGAGGCTGTCCAGTGGAGAGGAAACAATGCTCCAGCTCCACTCCAGTCAACCTCGCGTGTCGCAAATGCAACCATGGCGACCTATTTGGATGAGAGCGCAATGCTCTGGCGGCAGCGGCAGATGCAGATGGGAGGAGATGGGCTGAGGATAGATTACCTACCTCTTCACCACGAGGCTGAGGGTCTTGTGGGAGCCTTTCACCAGGCAGATTGCCTCTTGTCTGTAGCCACTCAGGGGAACTTCATTGATGTTGACAAGCTCGTCTCCCACCTGGAGATTCACAGCTGCTGCCTGGCTGCCCTCTTCAACCTGAAACAGAGATGCGACAGAAGAGGACACTGGGAAGTAAATACTCTTCAATGACTGTGGCCAAAACTCCACAACTCTGACAATGTGTTAGCCCAACAATGATAAAAGCCAGGCAATATTCTTGGTTTAGGGTTATTATGAAAATAGAAAAAAAATATATATATACTCAAACAAACTGAAATCAGATAAAAAAAAAACTACACTGTGCTCAAAATGATGTGAATACAAAGAGGGTGACTTTTATATATTACAGTGTGAGATAAAGCCTACAGTAGCCCTCCCTGGTGTACTCCCATGAGGCGTCGTACTACTAACCCTACTAGCAGCAGCCATAAAGTGCATCACATTTTGATGTCTGAAATCTGAACACCCCCCATTACATAATGTAACGCCTGGGTCCAGGACGGATGCGACCAGTACAAAAGTGAAGAATCACATTTGTTGTCAAGCCATAAGTTTATAAAAGGAGAGAAGAATCTAGAATACACCATAAAGCACTAACATGTCTAAAAACAAGCCGCGTCCACCTAAATGTGATATATTCTGTATATTACAGGGCAACATAGAATCAACAGAGAACAGATCTCTCCCAGCCAGTGGCATTATCAAACCAAACTGTGTTTATTTGAGGACAGGCACCTGAAATAACACATCTTGGACATCAGAAGGACGTACACTGTGTCCAACTTGGCAACTGTTAGTGCTGGAGTGAAAAAAAGATCTTCCGAAAGAGAGAAGTCACACTGGAAGAATGCAGCTACAGACAAGGTTCTGCCGGGGTCAAATATGGCTGACAGAGGTCGCACAGTGGGAATACGGCGAGAGCAGGGATCGGTTTGGAAAGCAGGGAAGCAAGAATGTGCTTGACAGTTGGCACATTAACACAAAAAGTGAGCTCTGCAGCCGATTACCAGTTCTCCACTCAACCTGAGAGGGGGCTCCATGACTCAACCGCAGTGGTATGTGTACATTTACAGACCATTACGTGTTATACGGCCTCTCTCGGCAAAGAGAACTAAAGCTCCAAAAACTGCTAATCAAAGCGCCCTCATTTTTCTATAATAGCCGCTTTAAGGCGAGGAGGTCAGATTGAGGGGTTTTATGAGAGCTGGCTGGATTCCTGAGCTGGTCCTGATATGGTCATGGATTCGCTGGAGAATCGGAATCATTGACTGGTGCTTTTACTGCAAGTTAAAGTCATTAAAAGGGGTTTAAAACACCACAGTTTTAGCCAAAGTGCAAGATTCTCGCAACAACACAGGCTGATAAAGCTAAATCCATCGGGAAGTTTAAAAAAAGGACACAAAATGAGCAAAAATCATTCCTGCTTCTAGCTGAATGTTTGAGAAATCTGAAGGACTTGGCTCAGTGTGTTGGTGAAATATTCACATGGACATTATTTAGATGTCCAAAAAAGGAAGAGGGCAGAACCCTGGTCCAGAAAATGCTAATTCATACAGAATTAGAGGCAAAATAAGAGACAAGCTTCTTTGTAATCTAAAAGAGCTACTCCTTTGGACAGTAACTACTGATACTGAGGAACAGGAATGGCCTCTGTGATTGGTGCCAAGGTGTGGGAGAGTGGAGGCAACGCTAAGAAAACACAGCTCCAAAAACTATGGAAGAGCTCTCCTGCTGCAACTGGGTTAGAAAAATACAAACTTTGCTCTTTGGTGAGAATGAACACAAGGACCTGCTTCACACTCGGGCTCAGTGCTGCACATCTACGCGACTCTAACTATGGCGATAAAGTTAAAGATGCCTAAACAAGAAAACCAACCAAAGTGTGTTCAAATGAGATAAAAAAGATTGGGACAGCTCTTCCAAACCTCCTCCTGCTCGCCCAGTCTAATCACAGTGAGACACACCACGTCCTCTGTTTACATCTTCCTCAGAACTATAATCAGTCAGAGCAGCTATCCTGCGCGGCGGAATACGCTCGAAAATAGATCCGTGCCTGTGTGGGACACGGAGGGAAGGATGTGGTGGTGATGACTACTCTTCCTGCTGACAGATGTGCTGTGAAGGACGCTGACAGGGCACTGACCTCACACCGCTTCTACCAGCCTCTCGCTGCCATCTTTGTCAATGTTTGCTGCAGCCTGTCGAGTCACCTCCAACCACAGAAACAAAGGGGCCCAAATGTGGCTTTCGCCTGGGTTTGGTTGGGTTGAACCCCCTTAAAAGTGGACCTGATGTTTTACGTTTTTGTGCTATAGCGATTAAAAAAAACCATGCCAATCCATACGTGGACATTTGACTTTCTGCAATAGCAGGAGATGTTTAGGGAGGAGCAATTTAGACATGCCAATGAACGTAAATGAAACCAGACTGAGAAGAACTGGAAACAGATCTACAGTGAATGGCAGATGAGATGGGGAGGGAAAAAACCACCTATAAATATTTATGAAACATAACAATGGAGCCTTGCTTTTACTGACCTGTTTGAAACAAAAAAATGACAAATGAACATAAATTACAGCTTTGAACATCAGCAGAAATGTGTCTTCCGAACTTTATCAGGCTTTTGTGATTTAAAGGAAATTTTTCTCATGCTAACCTCAGCCTTAACAACGTTCTTTGGTAACCTTTACAATGCTTAGCTCCTCCTGAAATCACAAACAGACAAGTATGAACATGTTAAAATGATGACTTCATGCAAAATACCAGAAATTCAATGTGTTCTCTACACATTCAATTTTATCATCCACTCCTGAAATTCCACACTATGGAACTCCGAGCTGCGAAAATGTACTGACATTACAGCAAGACCCAAAAATGCCTAAAGGGCCACATCTCACATAAACACCACCTTCTTTCAGACCCATTTAAATCTCATTTTTCTCAGCAAAAACAATTGCAGCATCAAAATCCCAAATCCTGCTTACAACTTCAACTCTTTATGAATCATCTTTTCTCCTAAAAGTTGAGCAACCTTAAACACACACACACACACACACACACACACACACACACACACACATCAGACTGACTACATGGCCACACAAAGCTCTAAATAATTGCTAAAACCTGTTTAGCTGCAGGTGATTTGTCACAGCCAGTAAAAAGAGAGACATTTCCTCAAGTGTGTGCTGTCCGCTTTTGCAAGTGCATGGCTCTGGTACTAGCTCATCAAAGGGGAAAAAACCAAATCCCAACAACACTTTCTGTCTTATTAAATCCAATTCTGGCAGACCTTTCTGCATAAGGTGCATGCCCAGCTGGGTTGTGTAAAACTGGATTGTATAAGATTACCGAGACCAGGCTCTATAAATCCAAAAACCGTGTGTCTAATCTGAGGTATAAGAATGGAATGTTGGGAATTTTAATTAATTCCAGGATTGTTTAATAAGATGTTGAGGCCTCTGATCAAACATTATTTCAGAAAGGGAAGAAAAGATCTACCTAAAAACAAACAACATCCAAATGCTTGGTGTGGACTGAGCATCTGCAGCATCTTTCAGGAGCATCTGTTACCTCAACACAACGTTCACAAAAACACAGGACACAGTTCACATGTGGGTGCAGGATCGGCCAAGAAATAATCATCCAAAAGAAACATGGCAGATAAAGAACAAAGTGCACGAGGTGCACGCAAGCTCCGTCTGCAGTGTGTCCACATATTTCTGTCATTAAAAAAAGAACGATGGTTTGGAGAAGTCTGCAGACTTCTCTACACTTTAATGACATTAAAGAGAATATCTGCATCTTTAGGTCACTTTTAATAAACAGATAAATAAGCAACATACTTTGGTAAACTGACCGAGAGGCACTCAAAATAAGAACAAATCTCTAATCCTGACTTCGCTGATCCCGTCCTGCCGTTCCAGCAGCCTACAGGCTGTCACAGATAATTCACCACCTTTAAAACATTTCTGCAAAGCCCCCACATTCCTTCCCTGCTGCTGCTACCACAGGCTACCCTCCAAACACATGTAGACCAGCCCAAAAATACGAGCAAGCAAACAAACAGGTGGATTCTAACGACACACTGTGTGCTCAGAGCATGGATTTCCTTTTTAATGGGTGTAGACTTGCCGAAAACAAGTCTTGTAAGACAGTAACTTCTTACCATTGGATGCAAAAAGGTCCGGTAATTTGTTGATCGCTGACTGATGTGGCATTCAGTGACAAAACATTAATAGAACTCTGTAAATATCCCACTAAAGAAAGGCTGGCTTTCCCGCTGGACAAAGGCTCACCCCACACACTCCACAGTGGGACCGCCGTTTAATCTCACAGCTTTAAGACTTAAAATGCTACAAATTCTAACCATGAAGCAGATTCCCGGAACTCCTGCTAATCTTTATACTAACTGGGGTGAAGGTGTTGCTGTTAGTGGCTCTGAGCCTGTGTGCTGCTGCTGCCGCTGCTGTCTCGGATCCTCGGTTTCATCCACCTGAACTTTGGACCCCCTCAGAGTTGCTACAGTAACAACAAACAGAAATCGGGCAGCACCAAACGGCCACCAGCCCTTTACTGGTTAACCAACTGGAAGCCTTTGGGGTGAATCATTACACAGTCAACAGAAACAGGCGCTCACACTGAGCCTAACAGTTACCTAAATAATCTCCTCAAAATAACTTGTATGTCACAATCAGAGTTCAAAGGCATCATAATGAAATCAGACCGTAAAATCCTTTTTTTTTTTGAGTTTATCCAGAAGAAAGCGATCAACAGAACAGCGCTGACACGATCCAACAACGAGACAGAAAGTGCCGAGCTTCCATCCCTCGCTTTCCCCGTATCTGGGTTTCATTTCACCGTGAAGGAAGAGACAAACAGGAGGAGGGAAGGACTGATAGTAGTAGTAGGAGTTTTGTAAGACGCCGTTAACGTGGACAGAAACACGAAGCAGGTACAGTTACCAGCTGTTACCAGAGAGCGTCGTATTCAGTGACGGTTACATTCATCATTAACCACCATTAGTGTTGTTGTTCAAGTCAATTTTAAAGAGGCATAAAGGGCAAAAAAAGGCAATGTGTTAATTTGATCAGCATCCGCTTGTCATTACTAAAGGTGCTGCTTTTTGCTTCCAGGCTTTGGGCCTTGCCCTCTGTAACAAATGTGTAAATGCTGTGAATTATAGGAAAATCCATGAAGTTGGAGGCAAAGCAGGGATGCAGTTCCATGGAGCAGGTATAAAACAGGCACCAGATGGGACTAAAACACTAAAAAAAATGGAAAAAAGAGTGAATTTTGATGGACTCGATGACATTTCCACTCAGAGTTGGTGAGTTTTATGGGTCAACACCGAAAACGAAGGTGGCTGACGATCCGCTGCTGAGGTAATGGAAACGTGGGCTAATGTACCTTGGTAATGAGCAGAGGCTCCCGGTGCTCCAGCCCCCCCCTCAGCGTGAACCCCCAGGGGGCTCCTCCTGAGAGGCACACGCTCACCAGCTTCCAGGCCTCGGCCTCTCTGCACCTTGAATCCAGACCTCCTGAGTTTGGCACCACATGCCAGAGGCTGACTGCCTCCGGATAGCGTGCATCAGTATGAAAACCCTCCGTCTCCATGGCACTGGAAAAGAAGGGAGAGCCACTGTGTGAAAGCACGTCCAAACGCACCATCATCTCTTTTATCGCCTTCGCCACGGAGGGTTAGGTGACGCCCGGCATTTATCTGCGTTTGTTGTTAGCAAAAAAAAACTTGTTAAGATTTTAAGGAATTTTAACAACATCTTCAGGAAATGTTGATAATGGGCCACGGAACACATGATTGTTCCAGATTCTGGAGAAACCTTGTGCTTTGATCTTGAAAAGATTAAAACCGAAGAGCTTTGAATATAATGCAACCTCCGGTGTTATGCAACCTTGTTTTATTAGTGTCCGTATAAATACTATACTGCAGCTATAAGTCGCAGACATATGGGCAGAAATGACCTACGTGCTTGAGATCTGTGTTCTCCCAGTACTTTTCTAGTTTTAGTAGTCAAACGAATTGGTTTTATTGGTTACAGTCTAGCAAAAGCCTTCTACTGTTGACAGTGATCTTTCTGGACTGGTTTACAATCCAAAACATGAATAAAGTCCAGAATCAGTAACAAATAACACCAGTCACGTCCCAACCATTTCTAAATAAACTGAAAGACATTTATTGCCTATTATTAGTAGTCCATGAACAGCATCACTACTCTCAGAACTAAGCCAGGGTTTGGTGCCCAGAATGTGCCCGGGGCCACCGGCTATGGAGTCATTCTTTTTTAAATTCTTTCTGTTTGTGAATTAATAATGAAAGAAATCTAGAGTAATTAGTCCACTGTCTTAATTAACCCACTGTCTTTAGTGCAATCTTGTACATAATACCTATATTTTCTGAAGTCTAAAATATTTCTAAGGAAGAACAGGAGACAAACTAAAGATAAAAATGAAATATGAATTATGATTTAAATAAGGTATTCGCACAAAGTTACATAAATGTCAACACCAACAGCCTCCAGTGAGCTACAGGTGTAACTTTGTTTAAAAAGTTTGGGGTATAATGGTACTAATAGTCTACAAATATCCCTCCGATTATAAATGATTTTGTGAATTTCACACGATTTCGGTCGTTTGAAGGATTTATTTTGAGCGATCGCGCAAGCCTTTTGGCTTCACGCGTGTATGATAGAAATATAAAGTGTCATTCATTTGTGAAATCACTGTTAGCACCTGTTGTCACTCTGTAATCAGACTTAAGGCTCTTACGAGTGTGAGAATTAAAACAACTTAACAGCGTCGAGCAGCACAATGGACACCGTCCAGTGCGCCAGCGAGCGAAGCCAGGACCGCAGGTGACCCCGCATTCCTGCCCCCAAACACGGCATTCAGCCGCAAACACCGCCGAACTCTGTCAGATTCGCCACCCTTTGTACAAAAGTTGCACGTAAACGGCTGCCCTTACCTGGAAGTTCAACTTCTGAACCAGGGAATAGGAGAGCGTCGTCGCGGACGCGCGCAGATGAATCCCAGGTTTACGCTGTTTATAAAGTTATATCACCTTGAAACAAAATTTTTCTGCAAATGGTTCATTTTTGTGGGGGTGGAAATGGCCGGTTGCGTCAAATGTTGTGGAGGTTAAGACTGGTGTTTCGCCGTGAGGAAGCCGGTCCGTCTCCACAGCGGAGGATACAAAGTGAGCCGGAGCCACCGGCAGTGGTGCGTTTATAGAGCTGAGCTGAGCTAAGCTAAGCTAAGCTAAGCTAAAATAAGCTAAGCTAGCGCCATCGCCGGCTGCGCTGGGACGAGTGGACCCAGCCTGGCACCAGCGCGCCACCTACCGGCGCATCGTCGGTAATGTCACAGCTTACACCATGGGGGCAAACTTTACACTTTACTGCACAAGATGTTCGCCCAAAGAATTCTACAGTCATCTTTTGGGAACGAAACGCCACGGGGCGCATTGTTTCCCACCTATTTACACAACCAAAGGGAGATTTTCTGAACTAGAATCGCTCTCTCGCAGAAACCCGTAGAGTTGGACGGGGAGCAGCGAGGGACAAACTTATCAGGTTCGCGGAAGTTGTCCCATGAAGTAACGTGATTAGGGTCGTTGGGAAAGCTAATTTTGTCAACAGATCACACAAAGTTGTATGTTCAAAGTCTTCTATGCGTTTATCCATCCAAGCAAAACAAGCATGTTTAAGACCTGGGGAGCCTGGCTTGGGAAAGACAAAGAAGTGAAAGACGAAAACTGTTCCGTCGTTAATGATGACCTGAAACATGATGTCAACAAAGCTAATGTTATGGAAGATGCTGATCCTCCTCCGCTGTTACAAAAAGCCAAAGGACTGAGCGGTAAGTCCTAAACAAAGCATGTATAGCTCACAGATATTTTGGCTCAAGTTTCTACAGTGAACTTTGAACGATGTAGTTTGTTGAAGAGGATGTGAAACTCCAATAATGTCTGTGGAAAAACGTCTTTTTTAGGTTACATTTATGGTTTGGCCAGTAGCACCTCAAAGAAACTGTCTGAATCCGTTGCTGAAACAGCACAAACCCTAAAAAAAAGCATGGAGGAAGGGAAGATAAACGGTATTATTGACAAGGTAAACAATTAATAATAAGAATCAACTATCTCTGCTCTTATATTGTCTTTGTATTAAGTTTGCTGTTTGCTGATGCATGTTTTCCCTCAGACCATATTGGGTGATTTCCAAAAAGAACAAGAAAGATTTCTGCAGGAGAAGAAGGCCAAACAGTCTGGTATGTTTCTTACTTGTACAAGGTAAAGAAGTAATTATATTGCCATTCAGTACCCTTATCAGTGTTCTTTGTGTTATCAGGGGCCGCTGTGGCGCCGTGGGTTGGCTACAACGAGGAGAACACTGTACAGCAGCAGATTTTGGCTCTCTCAACTGTGAGAATTCGTACTACACTATTTGTGCGCTGTA
>CAAE01013775.1:27617-94811 GCA_000180735.1 Tetraodon nigroviridis | reverse complement strand
TTCCCTGGGTCTCAGTTTGTAAGCGATGCTTTTGACTCGTGCAAAATAAATGAGGACGACCTACGAAAAGAAATGCAGCAGCTGGTTTTGGACAAGAAGGAGCATCCAAACACTCAGCAGGGTGAGTTCTTTGGTTTCACGGGGGGCCTGATGGTATTTGCAGTGACTCCACGTTGGGTATTTCCCCAGAGGAGACGGCCGACTGGGAGAGAGAGCTGCAGGAGGAGCTGCAGCGATACGGCGACTGTGGGGACCACGACAGCCAGGATGACAACTGGGGCAGGGAGATTGAAGAGATGCTGAAAGAGGAGAGTTAGGAAATACCTGCTGAACCTGCTCCTCATGAGGGTCAGAAAAAGCGCGTCAGCGATGATCTAATGCTCCGCCCTCAAGGAAGCATCACCATCGCTGACTCTCAAGAACAACAATCCAACGATCTCCACAATTTATTACTGTTTATTTATGCTTGAATAGCGTTGTTATACTGTCTACCTGCATTTCACCTTTATAACATGACAAAGCCTAAAAAGAAAGTGGAAAATATGCCCAAGAATTTCATTCATTCCCATTAGGATTATCTGGTAAATAATTGTTGCTGTTGCTTCAAGTGGACAAAAAGGCTAAAGTCAGCAAACAGATCGTTAGCAATTTGTCTAACTGGGGTCAATAAAATACATTTCCAGAATATTCTGGTCATATCAGACTAGATTAGGATGAATGCAACCCTGAATATTAGTTCTCCTCCAAGTGTTCTTACGCGTAAGTGAGAGCGTATGCTGCCTTTTCTGGAGTTTACAAGCGACGATTGCGCATAATTCCTGTTTATCCTTTTCAAAACCCTAACCCTAACCCTAACAATGTGAAAGAATACCTGCAGAATCACTGGATAAACGAAAGACAGAGTTCAACCAAAGAGGAAAACACAAAAACTTCAATCTGTCACTTATATCATTGCTGATATGACTGAACTGTTTTTGTTGGTTTTGTTATTTTTTTATTTATATTATGTAGCACTGTGTAGTAACCCGCAGTTATAACCCTCCTCTGGTGTGAAATACCTGTTGTCGCTTGCTGCCTGTGGCTCTGCTGATAACGGTGATTTCATCGGCCATCAGTCAGTCATCAACTTTATTTGTAAAGCTCTTGTCACACAGGGTAATCCCATTTAAAGTGCTTCACGCATTGATTGAAAGCTCAATAAAAATGAAAGAAATAAAGAAATTTGTTAAAATATGTTTTCATATGCAGAGATGTGAACTTTCTTATTTTTAAAAAAAGCAAACAACGCAGTGTGTTAAGTCAGCTGCCAATAAATCAGACTGTATTTACATTTTAAATGCATGTGGATTTTTTTCTTTATCTTATTAAATAACAATCCTGTTTCTTGCTTTTACTGTGTGCCAAAACCAGTGCAGTGTTTTCAGTCTAAAGCTGGCTCCTTTATCACACTGAAGCTCAGTAAAACTCTCTGTACATGGTTGCAAACATCTTTGGAGACATTTATTTTTGGGCACTTGACTGCTTTTGTGCTGCTGTGAGCAGATGTGAGTGGAACAAAAGCACCACGACACCGGAACTGCTAAATACTGAATATAACATCCCTTTATTCATTTTCAGATTTAAATACTAAACCACAGTGAAGTCAGGAACTGACACGTTTTCACTCATGCAGTAAATGTTTTAGGCGCTCTTAAACAGGATGGCACGATTCACTCACACCTATGAGTGTGCACATCGTATAGAATGAGTTCTACCTGACGGCGCTTTCAGGAAAAAAGACATTTCAACACAAATGTAAACATAAATACAGCGCAGAGGAAATGGAATCATTTTATAGTTTGTGTCCAAGGCAGCAAGTATTCACTCATAAAATGTTTCCTTTATTCTTTAATACTTCTTCGTGTTATTTAGACTTGCTGGAGCATCATTTTATTAAAGGTGGAGGTGTAACTTATGCTGTGTACATTATTATTACTGCTCAGCTGTTGTGAATAGTCGTAATAACCACAGCAGGATCAGACAGGTTCAGATCCATGTAGCTACAACTGCAAGCACCCTGATTAATCGCTTCACACGACGGAAAAGCTTGGACCTGGAAAAAGGTTGGTTCTTGCAAACTATACAGTATTAAAGCCAGTGTATTCTGCTACACTACACTGACATACAAATGCAACAAAAGGTTTCTTTTGAACCCAGTGGACATCTTTCAGCTGTTAAGGCAGTCAATAATGAATGAGAATCTGCTGTTGGGAACCAATAGTTCCTTTGGGTTGACACTCCAGTGGTGTTGGAGTCAGTTGGTGTGGTTTTTTGTCTTTTTAAATGAAGATTTTCTTTGTAAAATTCACAATGTTAGAAAATATAGTTTGACAAAACAGAATTCTTTGGTTTGGTAATTGTAAAACCTTTTCCCTTTAAACATTTAGTTTTATTACACAAACACATTTTAAATGTCCTCAACAAATCGCATTAAACATACGTCACAGGGTGTAGTACTTTCAGTAGCTTTGGTTACATTTTAATTTGGTTTAGTCAGTAAAGTCTCCTAATGTGGACTTAGGAAACCAAACCTTCAATTGTTTGCATTTCTCTAGTAACAGTTCTCAATCTGAATGGATAATAACGCTCCAAACAGTGCTACATCGCTGCCTCCTGCCTAAAAGGTGCCTGTTTTTGTGTGTGTGAGGGCTAAGCTTTCCCTCACCCCCCCCTTTCTTTCCCCTTTTCCTCCCCCCCCCCCCCCCTTTTTTTTCTTTTTTGTCAGTAAAGTCTCCTAATGTGGACTTAGGAAACCAAACCTTCAATTGTTTGCATTTCTCTAGTAACAGTTCTCAATCTGAATGGATAATAACGCTCCAAACAGTGCTACATCGCTGCCTCCTGAAAGTGCCTGTTTTTGTGTGTGTGTGTGTGTGTGTGTGTGTGTGTGTGTGTGAGAGAGAGAAAGAGATAGAGGTGAGAAGGTGAAGTAAAGTAGTTAGTATATACAGCAGAGAAATGAAAAGAATGTGTGTGAGCAGTACTGTGTTTATGTCAGTCCAATTTCCTCCAGAACACTGCGGGGGGTCTCTGCATCCTGTGAAGAGAGCGACAGTTCAGCAATGTATTATTCAAGAAACACACACACACACACACACACACACACACACACACACACAACAATACATTTCTTTTCTTGGCATCAAACAGTTTCAAATGTTGATATTTAAAATTTAGAATTAAAACTGAAATTGACAGCATGTTGTTTTATACCCAGGCTGCCAGCCTATATGTCTGGTTCCACTAACGGTTGGAGGAGGTTTCCCCAACTTTCCACGTCAATGTGAATCTACAATCAATATTACTAAGAAAGTTAGAATCAAATTAAATGAATAAAACCAAGCAAGTTGTCACCTATGGTGCGGTAAGCGGCAGACGGGACTGGTGTTGTGGTTTGTGAGAGAAAGGTACGGTACTTACTTTGGCATCCTAGAAAGGTTCAGCACAAAACAAAGAGAGATGCTTAATCAGAGCAGGCAAACAGAAAAGATACTTCACAAGGCAGAAACACACACAGAATCCCCCGAAGCACCAGCTCTAAATATTCAGGCCAGATCTTGTAGGATAAATTATGTATTTTTCATCAATTATGCATCTTCAAACATTTCAGACAAATTTTGTTGGTGCGAGGACTCATCCATCAACTGTTCTCTAAATTAAATATCTTTCTGTGAATGTGGAAAAATACCGTGTGGGAATATTGACCAGTAACATGAGGACAAGCATGGAAACAGGACCAAAGACGAATATTCAAGAAAGACACGGCTGTGCTTAACACAACAATTAACAGTTTATTCATTAACTCTCTACATTGATAAAATACCATCTATTATCTCAATTTTTTAGTGCACAGAAAGTAAAACATCACATGGTTAATCAGTGCAAAAAGAGATTTCCGGATCATTTTCTTTAAACCTCTTAACTCTAAGAGTGTATTTAATTTTTATAAAACAGTCAAAGTTACTTGCCTAAAGGATATTACAGTAGTGCAAATACTATTTATATTACTGAAAATCCACTGTGGTAATACGTCTTGTGTGCTCAATGATCAGAACTAGTCTGGTTTTAGAAGAATAATCATCAAAAACTAAAAATAAACTTGATTTTAACTGTAGTATTGAAATGAATGATGATGATATTTAATACATTAAACATTATAGGGATGATTTTAAATTTAAACGCAACAAAATATCATCCACAATGTGCCCAACTGCTTCAGCAGTAGTGGTGATCTAGAGCTGGTGGACGGCACCCAGGACATTCTGATCAATGCCAGCTCAAGGAGGCTCAGTGTGTCTCAGATGAATTTAATTGAATTGAATAGAATTCATGTAACTCAAGAATTCTGGTAATGTGCCGTTCAACAAACACGGAAGAACGCACTTACAGAGTAGTGGGTTTTTGTTTTTTTTTAGAGTTTTTTAGATTAGAGTGTGTAAGAAAAAAAAACTAACTTGTGAGGAACACGAGGAAGAGAAAACAGGGCTTCCAGTACATCCCCCCAATAATGTGTACCCAAAACAAGATTGCAGAGACAAAGAAATAATGAAATAAAACACAAAATAAGCAGATCAACAATCTGCCCATTGACAAAACAAATACTTTAGTGTGAAGTCTGACCTTTTCCAGTAGAATCACAATCAGACGTGTCTGTGTGTTCGATCCAAACGTGGGTGTTGGTGACAACTCAGAGAAGAACACAGGACCTGCTTACCAAATTCCCACTGAGGAGGATGTGGGGGTGTGTGTTGTGTGTGTGTGTCATTTATGCTACTGAATTTTAATCAGATAAACCAGCAGATTCCAGATTTAATTCCAAATCATAACTAAAAAGCTCTGCAGACTCTTAGGAGGACGGCTCCCCTGCCTTTGTTACCTGAATCTGCAAGATTTTGGACAGGCTCTGTTTTTTTGTTGCTAACGCAGATTTTAACAGACATTATTTATATTTTAAAAAAGTAAACTGAAAATTAAAATACACAAGATTTCAACACAAGATCCCGTTATTTGCCTGAACCCGGCGTGGCTAGTTTGAGACAAGCCTTTCGCTCTTGCTCCCTCACCACAGCGTCGGCAGCAGTAACAGACACTTTGAACCGGCGCAGCAGTGGAAACCAGGCGGCAGATGGCAACAGATACAGCACAATAAATGACGCATTATTATGTATCAAGTGCAGTAAAATGGACGTGAAAGGTCAAAGCCTACTTCAGCCTTCCCAAAGTGCTCGTCGTTCACTTGAATTCCAGTTTTACTGCAGCTACGGAGGCCATAGTGCGTCATGACTGTCATGTGACCTGAGCGGTGTGGCATCTCCAGACCACTGACAGTGACAGGTGTGGAGAGGGCAGAAAGAAGCCAGGCAGCGAGGAGCTCAGCATGCAGGGCGGACAGCAGCGGCATCACCGGCAGCAGCGGCAGCGGCAGCGGCGGCAGCCAGTCAGTACACAGGCACACTAAAGTACTCATGACGAGGCTGCAGGAGAGAAACGGACACTGCTTAGACAGGAGGGCAGCGGGCAGTCCGAAGGCTCGGCTCACACACATTCACAGGGCATGCAGGCGATGGCGCTGGGACTGGAGCTCCAGACGAGCTCCACAAGCCTTTACACAGAGGAAGGAGTGCAGAGAGGGAGAGAGGGACTCTCGTTCTTGCTGAGAGTTGATGGGAATATAGGAATTTAGCAATAGGGCTATTACTTAGAGACTTCTAAAGCTCCAACTTTGTCAAACATTACAGCCTCTCAGCAAGAAACACCAGTTCTAACAGTAAATAAGGTCGAACGAACGAGTCTTTGTTCAGTCTGAAGTTAATGTGAACTTTGTAGATGTATTCAAGGACAGAGTCTGGTGTCGATCTGTGCCCTGTGCAGTGGAAATGCTTTCCAGTGAGGTGATGACAACACTGAGCGCCAAAGAACATCCATGAACGTAACACCAGAGACACGGAGACACGAGGACAAACTGGGACAGACTGGGACAGTCAAAAGGAGGGTGACTGAACTATGAACCATAAAAACTCTACTGACGACTAGAAGATCCATCTACAGACACACTGGCACACCCCACTGTTATGAGGAGACGACTGTCACAGCACGGGCGGCCCAAGTCCACAAACAAACAGTAATCACCTCAGAAGGCCTAGTTCTGGAAAAGACCAGAGGACTCAGAGACCATATTTGGGACCATCACACCTGTGAGGCAAAGTTTCATGAGGACAAATTAATCAAACGCCACCAATCAACGTGGATCAGGGTAGAACGACAGGGACCTACGGAGTCTACGCATCTACAGGGTGTGTTCGGGGACTGGAGGTCGTCCGTGCAGCAGCGTAATCACCTCGAGTGGCTCCTCGGAGGCGTCGTTATTCTAAAAGCAGACCTGCTGACCGGTCGTTACAGTAACGACCATCTCCTGAGAAACGTTTCATTAAAGGCTTATTCAAATAATGATCCAAATCTCCCGTGGTATGCTTACGGTGTAATTACTGCACTCTGCACCCACTAATGCCTTCAGGTCCGTCACTCAGCCAAAAGGTGCTCAAGGTTTACTTTGGGTAAAAGACACACCGTGTTTCAATCAGAGATGAGTAACACTGTGAAGATAAAGCATTATTTATTTTTTAGATTATGATCCAATCATTCCAAATATGTAACAAAACTGTTGTGTTTTATTAACAGATTCTAAGAGCTATTATTTGAGTCACAGCGCTTCTAAATGCGCCACACGGGACATTGATTATTCCATTAGACCAGTGACCTTTGCAATGCAAGCACATCCGTGTAACTGTTGACCCGGCTGTCGTGCAGCACGTCACCTTAGAAGATGGTAAATCAGGCGGCCTGTTAGTCAGCTGCTCATTCTGATTACAGCTCATGCTTGCGACGAGCCCCTGCAGAGGCAACGTTACACTCTGCTGAAGTCAGACTTATTAGTGTCACACTGACATGCAACTCCTGCCCATGGCACGCAGACCTGCAAAACCCATGCTGAACGACTGACTGGGCAGTCTGGTAATTACCAAAAAGCCTGGATGGAGGCGCCCAACAAATCCTATATCAGCTCCTCATTTGGCAGAGCTCCCCAGTCTTCAGCCGGGCTCTACAAACACAGCCAGGCAGAGAACTCTCACTCTCTCCTCTTGTGGGGTCAATTTGTTCAGCACTCTGCTGATTCTGACCTGGTTTCTTACAAAGTGAGGCCATGGGCCACAGCGCTGGAACTGTACCGGCGCTCGCAGGGTTCAGGAGGGCGGTACGGTACGTTCTCTCCTGCGCAGCTGCTGCTGCTAGTTACTGCCCTTGCTGACTGGAAATCAATGAAAGCCTCGCAGCAGGGCTGTCCTTAGAGATTACAGCCTTGGCTGAACAACAAAAGCCTTTTCTTTTTCACTGCTTAAATATCTGGATTTTCATGTTCCATTTTCCAAATTCTTTTAAAAGCACTGGCCCACAGGTTCACTATGAGGTGTCAGATCATTACATATCACAAATCTATGAATAACTAACTAAAACCAACGACAAAAAGGCAAAAAACATATTTCTGGTTAGGCGTTCTATTAAATTTAACAGAAAATAACACCCCTGCAACTGTAGAGAGAATAATGTATTCATTACTGCAGAAAAGAGACAATGAAGGGATATAAAAAGGCATCAAAAAATTCATATTTACTGAGCAAATGTCACATATAGTCAAATAGGTTTGTACCAAACAAATGTTTTAGTCTTTTAGGAAATGTACACACACCTTCTGAAGTTCTGTATCACACAGGCTGCTGTTCGACCCTAACGTTTTCAACTCCTCCTGGGAGGGAACGCTTTCTCAGCAGTGTGAGAAACCGTTGCAACAGCAGCCTTTAAGTGGCTCAACGTGGAGCAAGCAAACGCTTCAGGCTGCTGGCTCTGATGAGGCCCGATGAGAAAGGCCAATCTTAATTTAAAAAAGAAATGGTATTAAAAAAATACTAAAACATCTGCTGTACTCAGAATCGGTGCTGAAACCGCACGGAAAACGCAGATTATCAGAATTTTGACCAGAGTGATTCTTCGCAGCGAAGCAGTAACAGTAAGTGCTGAAGGTCTGAGCTGAGCAGACAAGAAGGCTTTGTGAGCTGGAACCTGAGCTGCTCTCACACCAGCCATCACACAAAACGCGCAGCACTAAAAACTGTGGAGCCAATGCACTGCAGGGACTCTGGAGGGGAGAACGAGACCCCGAAACACCGCAGCAATGCTGCTGCCTTCGGTTTTATGTTGACGACTACAGAACATCTAGGCTAGTGTTCTAAGACTACGGAGGGTTATTTGGGTTCTTACAAACTGTACCTGCAAAGAGGCGCATCTGAAAGTCTATATTCTGGAAATCCCAGCGTTTAGGAATAAACAGAGGGAAAGGTCAGCAAGCTTAGCAATTAGAAAAAGATACAGATGACAATGAAACACTGCAGCCAAGAAAAAGAACCACAAAAACCCCACACTCCTGGTAAAATCCTCTTGCTCGTGATCCCATCCATGAAACAGCGACAAAGTAAAGCCGCTGAGACAGTCGCTCAAGTAACTGGTCTCTCCAGTCTCAGTGGTCAGGTTGATTTTGTTATCACAAGAGCCATGTTTCTCTAGTAACTTTATATTCTAATTGGTATTTACAGCTAATCTATTGTAGCAGAAACCATAATAATTATTTTAATATTTGCTGAAGGCAAAAAACTTAAAGGATCCTGCAACAATCACCATGAAAAGATTTGACATAACTTACTATAAAATGTGTTTTTGAGGATTTAGAGTGCAACAAAGTTCACTTTTTGTGTATCGGCAAGGCTGACTGCCTTAGGTTTTATAGTAGAGAATGGAATGGCTTTTACTGTGAAACAAGCATGTAAAATAAAGTATTAATCATGGTTAAGAGTGCCTATTCTAAACTTGCAATGTAAGACTTTTCCCAGCAGGTGTTTCGATAAATAATGATAAAAGAACAGACAGTAAAACTGCAGAAGTTCCCCTGGAAAATCCCTGTTTTAGGTAGCAAAATGTAACCATGACAGAACTCATGCGGCGCCTCACCTCCTGCAGTAAATCCGCCTGCTCAATGGCCTTCAGCACGTTCTTCTTGGAGGTCTCCTGAGCTTCTCCGCCCAGCAGGAACTCATCCAGAATGAAGTAAGCCTTCTCAAAGTTGAATATAATGTCCAGCTCGCAAACCTGTTGTTCAAAAAAGAAAGAAAGAAAGAAAAAACCAACACAAACCCCTGAAAAAAACACTACTTTGGAATCAGAACTGCTGTCTTGGACAAACTGTAGGTGCTTTACAGGTGAGAGAAAATGACAACATGACAAGCAAAAACATACGCTGCCAAAGTATTTGTCCAGCAGCTCCACGTATCTGTGGATGATCTCCAGCGTGATGAGCTCATTGTCCTGGTCCTCCACTGCACAGCAGAAATACAGGCTGGCATATCTGCAACACATGAGGACCAGATTTATCTTGACACCAAGACAAAGAGCCTTTCTGTGTAAATGCTGCAAAAGGGCTGTTTTTAACTCTGCCATTGTTGGGAGCCGCTGTTTGCTCTGCGCAGGAGCTAAGCCTGGTTCTGCTGTGGCTCCTAATCCTAATAATCCCTGAGGTACTCCTGAGCATGTGATGACTGGCTAATAAAAAAGTTGGCCATATGATCCCCCACAGCCATCGGGTATAGGTCTTGCACACAAAATTCAAGGAATGTGTCGATAATAGATCCTGCTTATTTGATGCCAATTTTCAAATAAAAATTTTGAGGGCTTGAGTTACATTTCTGGCCCAAAAACCACAAGTTTTGTGTTCATTTTTCTGTAGTGCCGGAGGAATGATGCAGCACTTTTTCTGGGGCTGACTCACAAAATTCCAATGTTGCATTCACACAGGATGACAAAGAAACTGTGCACTATCAACAATCCCACAATAAGAGTTGCTGGCTAAACCCTTTTTGTCTACATTGTGTCTCTGTTACTGTTCACCGTGCCCACCTTTATTTAAGGAAATATTTCCTGTATTATAATATTTGGGGAGCTTACAGTTGGCAAAAAAGCTTCCACGCGATCCACGAAAAAGCATTAAAACAATGCATGAAATGCAAACTTCATTAAAAAGTTTGAGGACCATTACTGCGGACTGTTTGAAAGGAGCTCTGGTATTGGCCTCTCTGAGGTCCCCTGGGTTCACTGCATTCTGCCAGTCTTTTTGTTGGCGCAGCAACAGGGCATAATGAAGTAAAATGGATGGCTGTTCCAGCAGCCATGACGCCAGCGTCGCTCCGATAACCCTGATTCTCCTACCGAGCCGGGCCTGTAAAGGATGGGTCCACAAATCGCTCAGGCAAGAGTGAAACGTTCTATTCATGTGTGCGCTCATCCACGGCGCACTTTTGTGTTGAAGGCTTTTCCTACCCACCGCTTATACACAATCTTCAGGTCCCTCCACTCCAGAAAGCTACACATTTTGGGCTTGCGAGCCAGGATGGTCTGCACCAACTCCCTGGTGATCTTCTTTTTCTCCTTGTCAGATAAGGGCACGTACCACTTCTGCAGCCGCAGCTTGCCTTGCCGACTGAACAGGAGCATGAACTGCATCTGCAAAGACCCCAAACAAAAGTGAGGCTATTAGAGGAATAACTGCCAGCTATTTATTCATGCGGAGGTGTGTGTTTGTGTGTGTGTGTGTGTGTGTAAAGTAGAAAACATTTGTCAACAGCCTGGTAGTAACTCTAATAGACTAGTAAAGAAAAAGTCCTTTTTGGGGACCTAAACAAAGGACAAGATCTGATAAAAACTAACACAAGAGTGTTAAACGAGCAGGTTCTTGTGGATGCTGAATGGTTAAAGATAACAGCGCAGTTTCACTGTTTACAACTGAAACTGCGTACTGTTCCTGCTAATCCCCAAAACACACGGACACACACAGAATTCTTATATTGTTAAAAAACATAGAATCCCTCTTCAATGTAAAAGTAGAATTTTCATTCTTCTTCTTAACACTAACGGAAGTGTAACACAATTATTCACCCACTAGCATTAGCCTGTTTACCGCAGACGAATGTGCTTCAAATATAACGCGAGATCAAGCGTTTGAATAGCTTATAAATATAAGAAAAATACATTTAAAAAAATACTTACCATTTTGACAACAGTGTGTTTTGCCCTAGATAAATGAGCCAGCCAACGCCACCCTGAAACAGTGCGACCAGAAGGTGTCGAGCATCTGATTGGCTGACAGGGTGCTGGCGAGCCTTTTTATTGGTTGATTTTTCTGAAAATCTCCACCCCCCTAACCCCGTTGCCCAGAACTCCAGAGATGATTGGCTGTTTGATACATCAATCAACACAGAGCCGGCGGAAGATTTCCGCCCATATAAAAACCTCAACCTCCCATTAAATTTTTAAATACAGGACATGAAATTCTTGGGTATTTGTAGGCTTTAAATGTTTAAATTGTCTTTCTTTTTGTTGTGTAAATTATCGGGTTGGTTTCATAAAAAAAAATTGGCATGATAAGAATAAATAAAGCAACTTCTTCTTTGTCAAAGAGTGAGCAAATGTATTCAAGACAAGAATAAAAAACCTGTAGGTGTCAATAATGATATTTCTCCTAGTGTCAAGGATCAGCACAAAAAAATGACAATATTACCGTAACTATTTATTTATTTATTTATTTTAATACTAATTGTGACCGCTCTGTCTGTTTTTTGACTAAAACATTTTCTTACAGTTTAAATTATTCTTCCTGTAAAATAATTTTTCAGGGTTTCAGTTTTCTATTTCTTCAGATGTTTCTATATCTGACATTAAAAAAACAGAACCAAGAATCAATACAACAAGATTTCTTCCCAGGATTGCAACAACTGTACCTAAGGAAGATGCCTAAAGACCAATCAGTAGTATTGGGTAAAGCCATCACTGGATTACAGTAATCTACTAACGTTCACACACTTGATTCATTCCAGTCCCACGGAAGAGGAGGATGGAGGGCACCACTCGAAGTGCTGCGCTGCTGTTCTTACTACTAATATCTCAGGGTAAGTCATACTGCAGCTACATGATGGATTAACATTACTGTTATATTGGATAAAAGGCAAAAACCCTTGTCTGTCAAAATAATACACACTAGATATGTGTACTATCTAGATGCAAATATCGTATTCTCTCTGACTGTCTGATAATCTGAACAGTCTTTATTTGCGCCATTATAACAGGTAACAATGATAATGTCCTTTTGAGTTGGGACTTTTGATGAGGCCGCTCTTAATCTTAGGCTGCATTTTCTGCTCTAATTTGGTTCACTGTAATACAACCATTCGCTGTAGATGCTTGCTTCAGATGTTTGCATCAGATGCTGCTTTCTCTCTACATACTATCAACAAAAAAATCCATTTGCAGAATGTAGTTGCAGTTTGGTTGCAGCTCTTTAATTTGACTGTCTGCTTTTACGTTTTGCACATCTGTCCATGTGGTGCAGCACTGACCACTGTCCATTCTCAGGAGGTAAGAGCCCAGTAAGGGGCCCTAAGAGGCATCTAAACTGGTCTGGATTTATTACTTTATCTATCTGTTGGAACACGGTGTCTTTTAGGAAGAGGAAGCTGTCCAGGAGGATGAACTGCAGGAGGAGGACCAGGAGGTGGAAACATGGACGGGGAACATCAAAGCTTGCACCTGTGACTGCGAATCTGCCCAGTCCCCCACACACATCCCTGCTGCTGCCCAGCCCGTCCTGCTGACCTCCCCGTTTCCTCCACCACCACAGAATCAGCCACTCAACTGCATGCCAGGTGAGGGTGCGTGTGCCGCAGACCCGGTTTAAAGCCCTTAATGACGAGCAGCCGCGTAGCCAGAAGATGCAGCTGGTGCGACTGCAGCCAGCAGATGGTTCCTGACTATCCTCCTCTTCTTTCTCTCATCTCTTTCATATGATGTTGGCATTTTTAGGCCAGGTTTGCAATGAAATATTTTACTCAATATTTAGCAAAACATGTGATGCATCTGAGCCAGATCAATACATTTGTATTTTAAGATGATTTAACGGTAAAAAAAAAAAACACACAAAAAAACCAAACAAAACAAGAAAAACCAGGCAAATAATAACAAGCGCATGAAGCAGGGTCCCACTTAAATCTCAAGTACAGTAATTCCCAATTACACTGATTCAACACGTTGCTTAAATGTCTCAGAGACTTGCTGACTTGCTGATTTGTCAACCTCTGATGCCTGTCCAGGCTCGTTGAGCACACCGATGTGCAAAAGACAGAGACAGAAAGGCAAAAGTCTGAAAGAACACTGAGACGGAAACAGGGTCTGAGGCGTGGTGCATTCACAGGTGACTCTTCTCTGACCTGGAGATGGGGCGGGGGCGTCGGGATGACTCTGTTCTAACGGATGAAGCTGTAGATGTGGCTTAAGAACAGATATTGTAGATAATCTCATTACCTGTGCAAGGATGTGATGATCAGATTAGGGATCTAAAATTAGGGCCCTTCACCTAATAACATGATACCGGACAGAGCAGCGCCCATCTGATGACGTGGTTCACTTTGATGTCATCCATGTGTCCATAAGATGATTCACCTTTTTTTAAATGACTTCTTTTTCCAGAATGTCCCTACCACAGAGCCCTGGGCTTCGAGGCTGGATCTGTGACATCAGACCAGATCAGCTGCTCTAATCAGGACCAGTATGGTGGCTGGTATTCCTCCTGGATGCCCCAGAAGGCCCGTCTCAACAACCAAGGCTTTGGGTACTCCATGATGCCCCCCTTTCCGCCCCCCGATAGCAAATGTGACCCAATAAAGAAATGTTGTTGCTGTATTTTGTTGTATAATTGTGTTCCACGTATGGGTGCAGGTGTGCCTGGCTCTCCAAGTTTAACGACCAGTACCAGTGGTTCCAGATTGACCTGAAGGAAATAGGGATCGTGTCAGGAGTCCTCACCCAGGGTCGCTGCGACGCCGATGAATGGATCACCAAGTACAGCATTCAGTATCGCTCCGTGGAAACCCTCAACTGGATCTACTACAAGGACCAGACTGGAAACAACAGAGTAAGAACACACAACACCAGCTACCCTAACCCAGCAACAAGCTGTTTCATTAAAGATGGAGCTGAACATTACGAGGATCCACTTGTTCGTGCTGTTTTTATTGTATGGTATTGTATTGTATTTATTGTATTATTTTATTTTATTGGCTGCTTTCTCTCCCTGCAGGTCTTCTACGGGAACTCGGACCGCTCGTCCACGGTGCAGAACCTGCTGCGCCCTCCCATCGTGGCCCGCTACATCCGCCTGCTGCCGCTGGGCTGGCACACCCGCGTCGCCCTGAGGATGGAGCTGCTCATGTGCATGAACAAGTGCACCTGAGGGCTCCTCCGGCCCCTGGCGGCTCTCTGACCCTGACAGGCTGCCGTTTGCCAAAGAAAGGGACATGAGCTCACCACCCATTCACAATACATCTGTCTTTTGAATAAAATCTACTTGAAATAAAGACTCAGCTTGATAAACACATGCTACTTAAGGAGTCAAATATTATCTTTTAAATGAGTGAATCAATTTAATAAAAAAGAGATTAAGAATCAAATCCGATGAGTTTATTTGAGCTTTACTACCACAGATGTAAACATGGATATTCTAAAACTATTATGCATTCATTTGTGGGTTGATGTCGGCTTCCATGTTAGGTGATCTGCTGAGGAATTAAAACGCAGGTAAACACTGACTATTTGCTACTAATTTGTGTAAGAAAAGCACAAACCTAATACTTTGATCGACACTTGATAAACATCTTGTGTTATAAATATTACCAAACAAGTAGTCACACGTCAGTATTAATATAATACACAGTGTTCCTACACTTAAACAATAATGCAAAGAGGGTTACAAAGTGTGCACAGTCACTACAGACACACAACACACAATCTGATCCGGTCATGTGACTGTGAGTGCTTCACCTCTCGCAGCGTGCACGAGAACATCTTCACACGAGGGAGAGTTTACCAATCAGAGCACTATTGCCGAGCCGCCTCTTCAGAGTGCAACAGAAGCCCACTCAGGGTCCAGACGAGGTTCTCCTGGTTCTCCACCACCCCCCAGAGCAGCGTCACAGCAGGTTTCTGGGCCCCCGTGGTCCCACCCTGCCTCACATGTGCCCGAGCAGGTCCAGGCCTGCAGCGATTCCCCACAAAGACGGCACAGCTAGAGCGTCTGAGGTTCCAAGACGGTCACGGAAACACAAAACAAGGACTTCTGAGTTCAAGCGGGTCGTCTGAATATGGGAATTTTGACTTTTATGGAAACATAATACAAGATTTGTATTATTTTACTCGAAGAATATATGGATTGTTGATTTTTTAAAAAACAACAAAACAAAAGATGGAATAGTATCGAATTATCTGCAAACTATCAACCACTTAATTAATTAATTAATTAGTAGAAGTGTAAGGTATATATTGCATAATTTGTTGATTAATAATTGATTTCTTTGGTTCTGGTATTTTGGATTTGCAGCAGCGTGACACCAGATCACAAAGCTGTGTAGTTAGCAGTATATGGAGGTTCCTACTTTTTCGATTGGTGTCTCATATATATTTTCCTCAAAATTAAACATGGAGGAAGCTATGCCAAAAATAGCAATGGGAGTACAATTTTTACATAGATAGTCACATAAAAAGCTGGGAATCACTGAACTTGTACATCCAGAATGGCTTGATGTTCCGATAGCTGCAGTAAAAATTACATATATTAACAAAAACACAAGGACATTGACACAGATAAAGTTTCTTTTTCACAGCAGTTACATTTCATTAACAGATTGTTGATGTATCTGTATTTTTCCTAAAGTGATTAAATATGAAAAATAATTTTATAGCCAAAAGAAAAATGAAAAAAACAACCATAAAGCCCTGCATTTATTTTAATTTTCAGTAAAAATGGATCATTGAAGAATTAATTTTATGTCGCATTTGCATCCAAAAAATGTGTCTTTAGACTTTTGTGATATTCTTTTTGTATTCATATTTCATTTATTACTTAAAATTTATTACTTTTTATTACTTAAAAAAATCTAGCGTGAGTAGCAGTCAGATAACACAGACTCCTGTTTGTTAATGATACACATGATTACCAGGATTCCGCTAAAGGTCAGAGCCAGAAAGTTCATCAGTGCACACAAACGCAGGAGCTGGAGGTTCCTCCTGGCGCCCTACAGAGGGCGCTGAAACTCTGGCTTGCTCTTCTCTTCTCTTCTCTTTCTGTTATTGTTTCATTTTAAATGGCACACTGGCTGAAATGGCAGCAGGAAATTATCACCCGAAGAAAAGAACAAAAAACTCACCCTTCACCCGATGCATGTGCAAAGAAGAAAAGAAATAAATGAAAGGTAGCCGTGGCCTGAAGGTGTGAGCGTGCGGACGCAGTGTGACAGCACACTGAAAGGCCACACAGTTAGACCACTGAGACGAACAGGTTACACTTAGTTTCTATTGTTACAACTGATAAACTTTACTTGTTTAGAATGCCTTAGATATTCTGAAGAAAATACTACCAAGTAATATGTACTATATTTTTCATACTGAATTTGAACAAAAATACTTAAATACACTCAATATCTACACATGAGCTATCTATTTATATAGATTTTAAATTGTAATATATAATACAAATTATACCCGGAATTACAGAAGAAATATTATAAAGTCTATCAAACATGGAAGATTTTTTTAAAAAAGAAGACGTAACATGGCCTTTTGCAAGTTTACTGACAAGTTTTGGTATCTGTGTGTGTGTGTGTGTGTGTGTGTGTGTGTGCGTGTGTGTGTGTGTGTGTGTCTGTGTTGTAAGGGAGTCGGAGCAAAAGAAAGATGGCCTGAACACGAGCGTTGCAGAGTAATGGATCACAGAGCCGTTTCTTTCAGGTCATTGAGGTTGGGCAGACGAGACCTGGAGGGGCGTCCGAAGCCGTGCCCGTTCTGGCCTCCCTTTATATTCATTTGCTCTGGGTAGGGGTTGCCCTCGGGCCGTCCCAGCGCCGAGGCGTGCCAGCCCGTCTCCAGCTGCGTGTACGCCGCCTGGCGGCTCTTGAGCTGGGGGGTGCTGACTCCTGAGTGGGTGCGGCTCTCTGTGAATGCGCCCTGAGCCGAGGCTGGGGTGGGCAGCGGCTGGTAGTGCATGTCAGGGGGCGCGGCCGGGCTGGAGGACGAGGAGGTGAGGTGTAGGAGGATGGCATCATTATTCAAACTCTGATGACAGCAGAGCAGCAGACACAGCAACTTTATCTCTAGAAGTTCATTTTCATTCATTTTCAAGACTGGTGTGTGCAGATGTCTGTGTGTGTGTGTGGGTGTGTATCATGCATGTTCCACGCTTTTGTCGTATTATTCCGCACAGTCTGAAATCTGTTAATAAATAAAAGGAATAAATACCATGCATTTTATGTCAGAAACCTGAAACTATCACACAAGGAACAACTCCTTTTGTCTTTGAGTCTGCATAATCTGTGATCTTTCTCGTCTTAGCGTGTTCAAATAAACAGCTGTTGATACAGCAAGCACCGCCTCGGACTTTCAAAGCCCAGATCCTCCTGGCCAGATTGTGTTTATTTGTGTGCCGTCATCAGTTGTAACCCTCCCTCAGCATCTTAACAAACTGTCATCTATAAATAGAAGTGTGGAGAAAGACGCTGGTGCTGTTCTGCTGCTGCTGAGCAGCCCGGCAGTTAAAACATGTGTTACATTTCAAACCTCCCCCTTGATCAATACACTATAATTGGGCCCCAGGATTAGAAACGCTTGGAGAGGGCGTCGAGGCCGATCAAGGCAGCGTCAAATGAGTGTATAAATAACCCAAGCCGTGTGTTAAACCCCATCCTGAACACACTCATTCATCCTCAGCTTATAATCAGACATGCTGCGGCTGAAATGGGGAAACCAGCCGGATCCACCGAAATCTTCACATTCATAAAATGTATTTCCTCACGTGTAATATCCCTTTTGTTGTTTGTTTGTTATTTGGTATTTTTTTTTATTGTAATCAATCGATGGAATGTTTCTGTCATTATTCTGTCTGATAACCCAGACAGATTCCGTCAGAATCTGTCTGGGTTCTCTTAAAAACACCAAAACGAAGACTCTAAATAAAAGTCTAAATGGATGTTGTTCACACATGCAATGTCAAGTGGGTAGTATGAAGGTTGGAGGTGAGCAGGAAAGTGTAAAACAGCATGTACCATGAAAGAGGACACTACAGGGAGGGCTCTCACTGAGGACCTATGCTTTATGCTATTCTTTGGGCTAAACAGAGGGAAAAGAGATTTCTTGGTGGCAGGAGGCCTTCCTTCAGGGACTTGCATCTGCAATACAGAGGACCATGATTCATGGCAAGGAGACATGACACTGGACAAACACAAAAAAATGACTATATTTTTTGCAAATGTGGTAAGAATTAGGAAGGAGGGGATTCAGTATGCAAAGAGGACATACGGTAGCATAGGCATGAACCAGTGCATCCATGCCAACTGACAAGCGCCTGATAAGTTACCATTTGGGATTTTTTCTTTTTCTTCTTTATAGCCCTGAAGAAACCCTGCTTTTCTTTTTCTTTGGATGGCTCCGAGGGGTTCAGCACAACCGTGTCTGGGCCAGTCCTTTGAGTAAATCAGACAGACGGACATTATTTCAAACAAATGTGAGAGGTTTTTTAAATAAAAAACAAAGAAAGAAAAAAGAAAAACCCAAACTAAGCTGACAGACAGAATTAAAGGAGGTTCAGTAATCACCAAGGGTCAAATCCCGGCTGGCGTTTTGAGTGGTTTGTCAATCTGCTTCCATCCGAGGACAAACCTGAATCCCGGCTCTGGCCTCTGCTGTCATGAAAGGAGTTGTCTGGCCGGGGAGAAGGGACTGTTCAACACACACAACACATCTTCAGGAAAAGCTCGGCCTGAAAAAGGAAAACTCACTTTTGCTGGTTAAATTCAGCAAACAGAAAATAGCATTTAAACAGACATGACAGGAAAAGTCTAATTAACCATAAAAATCTAAGTAGTCTTAGGAGGTCCAAACAGTTTTTTTTGCTGTAAATCTTACCCCTATTTAATCAATTTCAACCAACAAGTTTTAATGATCACAAAAACAATATAATGAACAGATGTTTAAGATAATGTTATTAAATTATTCAACATCATAAGTATTCAGATTCTGTCTAGTCTCTTTGTTTCCTGTTTGGCTTCTTGGGAGAAATTTAGATATTTGTCAGTGGCTTTTTAATAATGGAACAAAAGTAATGAATGAAACGTACATCACAACAACAATCTTTAACTGAAATTATTGTATGAACAAAAAGAACTAAGAGGAAATAGTGATAGAAATGCCAACCTCTGTAGAAGCTGCCCACCCTCCTGGGCATGGATTCACTGTAGATGTTGCGGTTTTCTTTTGAGGAGCCCCCATCTTCCGCTTGCTGGTCATGATACAAGCCCACCTGAGCCACGACAGGGGAGATGTGTGAACTAAAGTGTTACCGCCTTTCACTAAGATACTCCTGGTCACCCAAAAGGACAAAAAAATGAAAGTCATCACTGATATTTACCAATTGTCTTTTGAAAGGCTATAAATATAGTTCACAGTCTAGAAAAATGTGCTCTGGTGACAAGCTGGACTGCGCTATCCTACGTAGTAACATTAAAGAGAAGCAAAGCACACAGAAAATGAGGCATCTGATGTGCAGAGACAGAGAAAGAGGGAGAGAACAGTTCACGACAGCAGTATCCACCCACATCCAGTCTACCGAGAGTGCGGATGTGGGTGGGGAATGGTGGGTGCAGGCAGAATGTCGGACCTCGCTATTTTGCCGCTGTGTGTGAAAAGACGCAGTGTTGTCCCTGGTGGAGTCCCTTATTGGGGGTCTGCTGTGGGTGACCTCAGTGGGTGTCTGCTCGCTCTGTTAATGAAGACATGATGAAGCATGACGTGAGCTCAGCATTGCAGCAGACATAGACATGCGCACCACGCCAAAACTACATATATGTATCAACAGTGTACAGATGCGCTGATACCACGGTTACAGTACAGCCTCAGCTCAACGCCACAATCTGCAGTCTCGCTGTCATTCATAAGATGAAGCTGCAGTTATCTTAATCCTGCACTCCTCTGGGAGGCTAAAGTTAGAGAGACAGTTATCCAACACAGCCTGGTGTGGGCGTTTGATATGAATAGATCAGGTGGGTTTGAGGTCTTCCCGATCGTTGGGGTGGGGGTGGGGGGGGGTTGAAACGGGCTGCTAACTGACCCTGCTCATGTCTTCTTCTCTGGAGGAGCCTCCAGAGTGGCGCGGAAGCGTGCGATGCTGCAGCTGCGGAGACAGCAGCTGCAGGCTCTTGGCTCTGGTGGGCAAGCCCTGCCCCACCGCCAGCCCCTCCTCTGCCCCGTGTGTCCGCTGGTGGTCTCTCCGCACGTACATGGAGTGGCGGTGGGGCCGCTGCTGGGAGGAGAAGGGGCTGGTGTATCCCTGACTGTAGGCCAGAGGTTCGCGTGGCGAGGACAGCGAGTGGGCGTGGCTCCTCTCCATGCCGCTGTCTCCGGGGTCCAGGCCGTCCGGGGACTTGGCCTCCTCTGAGGCCTTCAGACGGATTGAGGAGCGCCTGTGCGATGAGTCCAGCGTGTTGCTCTCTCTGTCCGAGCGCGTGCTCCCTCTTCCGCTGGCGACGAGCCCCAGTCTGTCCATGCGGCGGGCTGCGGGGCTGCTCGGAGCCGTGAGGTCCAGGCAGCTCGAGGGAAAATAGCGAGATGTAGGCTCATCGGCATAAAGATGCACATCGTTTAAATTCCCCACGGACTTGGCATCGCTGAGTGTTCCGTAGCTCTTGGACAAGTTCAAATAGGCAAACTTAGAAGATGGCATGGAGCTGTGGGCTTCCATGTAGCCGTGGCGACTGTGTTTATCTCCTGACTGTAGCGTGTTGGTCTTCCCCTCCACAAAGGAATGGCGGTTCTGCTGTGAACGGAAGTTGGAGTTCAGGTACTTGGCTCCCGGGCCGTCGGGAACCTTTGACCCAAGGTTCAAGTCAAAGTCGCACTTGCTCTTGGATTCACCAGGGCTAAGCAGATGGGGCAGGTTGCTGCTGGCCAGGTCCATGCTGCACGAGGTGGAGTGGTTGTAGACCTGCGGCTGGTAGTTCTTCGGATGCAGAGTGGGACTGAGATTGATGGCTGCAGTCATGCTGCCATTGAGAAAAGCGTCGTTGTTGGGGTGGAGGTCTTCATGACGAGGCAAGCTGGAACATTCTCTGCTGCTCGAGCGGTGACCTCCTGAACTCTTTCCCCCATGGCTCCTGAGCAGGACAAAAAGACTACTTAAACACAGCGTGTTTTTAACATCACACGTTTAACATCTAACCAGTTCCATCGTTTAATGTATGAAAGACTGAAAGCTGTTTGATGTGGCAACCTTGGTAATGTCACAAAGGAATGGAGCACACATTTTCTTTTTTCCACATGTCTTGATATGCAACTTAAGGCCTATGTGACAAAAAGGCCCAAATGGAGTTTTAAAAGGTATTCTCAAAAACAAAACAATAACTGACACTATAGTGCTATACTTTACTATATAGGACAGTACTCTGTGTCTGACTATATAAGAGATCATACCCGTTTGTAACCGTCATTAAAGACCAAAAACACTTAGCAAAAGTGTTTCTACACTGACTGGCAAAGAAGAAAGCAGGGTCCTTTACACTGAAAACAATGCACCGGTGTGCTGTAAAACAGTGGCCTACTGGAGACAGTAGGCTATATGCCTGGATGGTGACCTGCTGGGGGTGGTGTTGTCTCCATGGTGAGGTTTTCTCTTGGAGGAGCGTACAGGTGTAGGTGTGGGTGGGCCGGACCGCTCCACCAGCCGCAGGGTCTGGAAGGCGTGGTGGTTCAAACACTGCTCGGTGAGAAAGCGTTCCGTCGGGGTCAGCAGCAGCAGGTTCTACCGCACAAGCACAGAGAAGGAGCCCCTCAGTGTACAAGACGACCTGAGCACTTGGACAGGCAAACAGGCTGAAACGCTGCTAGAACTACTTCCAATATGGACCATGTCACGGTACTGCTACAAGTTAAAAAAAAAAGGTTCCACGTTGAATTAAACAACAGTGATCCTCCCTGAGAAGATCGCTTGTGAGGAAACTAAACACAGCAGAGGTTGTTCTTTAGACATAATAAACACAATAGTCTTGGCAAGCCTGCAAATTCTGTGTTAGCAATTAACAAAGAGTGTGAAGTTAACTACTGACAGAAAGCTTAGCAGTGATGAGAAATGCCTGTCCTTGCTAAAGTCAGGCGCGAGATGACATTATGTCAGCGGTGAGTCATTATCTACTGGGAGAAGTGCATGTGCACCAGCACAGCCCACATTCTTGACATTGAGCGCCTGTATCTAGTACAGACGCAGCAAAAGTGAAGGAACCAGAATATGAGCCAAGTGATGCTGAAGCAGGGAGGACACAGTCACGATGAAAAACACACGATAACGGTACAAAAACCCAAAAGAGTTTTCTGGGTATAAACTGTTGTATCAGGTTGGGATGAAATCTAAGAAATGATAAAAAGGGTCTCTCAAGTGCAGAGGCGGTAGGTCTTACCTTGAGCAGATCCAGAAGGCCTCCACCAATGATCCCCAGGTATCTTCTCTCTAAGGTCTGATGGTGGTTCACCGCAGGAAACTGGAACACGGAAACACTCGTGTAAATATTAACAATAGTACCAGTAGACATCTGTAACAGTCCTTGTGGCAGTGATTTCAGACAAAGACTGATAGGTATGTGGCACTAGTACAGGCTTCTGGACCCTAAACACACCATGATATAACAGAACTTGTTTATTGGTAAAACCTCAGATTGGATATGAGGATGATGAGAGTTTTTTTCCCACTTCAAAGTGCAGGTTTGCTGCCAAATGCTAGCAACTTCCTAAAGGACTATGGCTGATCTCCATAGCAACCTATTATTCACTATACAAAGAGTTCAAAATGCTGTCATTATCCAGGCCAAATAAAGTACTGTACATGTGAGCCGCGGCAAAATAATCTATCCAGCATTTCTGATGCGATGTAAATTAACACACTGATCACTGACACTTAAACAGACATATCGACGTGCAATCACATATTAGATGTTTAATACATATTCTGCCTTCCGGATTCATTTTTGTATTCTGAAAATTAATCTGATCAAAATGATTTATTGTAAATTACAAGTGGCAGTGTAGCGAGTGCAGCAGCAAGCAAATTTCCTTTTCTTGAGTGCGTGATACCAGCCTCATTTATCACAGCCTTCCTTCACAGAGCACACAGGATTCATGATAAACCATGAGTCATTGTGATCCAATCAGTCATGCACAGCAAATTCAGCCAGTAAAACAATCAAAGAAGAAGAAGAAGAAGAGTGCAGAGACATAACAAGAAGATAAAATAAATTAGGGTAGAATAGCAGAAGATTGGCACACACGGCGGATGTAAAAGCAGTGTGGAAAGGGTAAGATCAGGGTAAAGGACATTACCCTCAGCCCATGGAAGCGGGGGTTATTATAAAAGAGCTTCATCTGTTCTGATGGTAGGGGGCCTAGCACTTTCTGGATGGTAAAGAGCTGGTCAATCTCGCTCTCTCCTGGGAATAGAGGCTGCCCGTCGCTCAGCTCTCCTAGTATACAGCCCACTGACCACATGTCCACCGCCTTTCCGTACGGAGCCCTGGAAGCACACATTTAAGGCAGGATGTTAAAAAGAGCTGCTGCAGAAAGCATGCATACAGTACGAGTACAGTCGCAAGGACAGCAGTCATACCCAAGCAGGAGCTCTGGAGAGCGGTACCATCTAGTGGCCACATACTCGGTGTAATTAGCATCGGTTCCCTCTGAGAGACTGCGTGCAAAGCCTGACAACACAGCACACAGGAAGCAATATGGTCTAATGAGGAAGTTTTCATACCTGCTGAGACACCTAAAATGATTCTCAGCGCGGACCTCTCTGGATGCTCATTAGGCTTCACTGGTAAGGGTTACAAAACAGGGCAGTTGGAGAAACAGATGCACCTACAGGAGACATGATGTGGTGGCTAAAAGCAGCATTACTGTTAATGCAGGGTGTTTCTGAAAGGATCTGAAAGGCATCTGTACTGGGATTTTACAGTCCTATCACTACTGAAGGAGAACAATCACCCGTTGATGGATGAACAGCCAAAGAAATGTTTAAGCTGAGCTAGATTTACCTCTTCCAGTTTATTGCAGTGAAGCTTGTGAACACTGGCTACTTCTAATTATCATTCAGGACATCCCTGAATGACTACTAAAAATAACTAAATTCTGATGAATCTTTTTTTTTTTTTTGGAAAATATTAGTGCGCCTCAGAGTGATTGAGTTTTGCTCCAATCCTATGTTAGAATAAAATCAGTTTAATTAATCTAAAATATTTTTAATTTAAGGGTTTTTCTTAGGCCTACAATGACTTCTAAAATCCAATCGACGCTACCAGAAAGCAAAACTATATTAAGAGGTAAAACATAAAACATAAAAAAACCTCAATTGCAGGAGTCTGTTTGTCTGACAAAGAAACAAACGACATGTCTTTAGTCTTTCGCTACGGCGTGTCCACATTGTTTGTTTTCCTTTGCCCCTGTTTTGTGCTAACCCTGCTAGAGTGAAACGAGGCTTCATCAAGCTCTTGGTTTCCAACACGTTTCATTAATTGAAATATGGGAAGTCTTCCCAGCAGCAGCCTGAGCACCAGCAGAGAGGGCTGCATGCAATCTTTAGATAACAGATGAAGCCTGGCTGCCGACCCTCTGAAGCACAGGTTCCAGCCAAATATAGCCTCTGTTGAAAATACTGCTTTTACATCACCGCTTTGGCTGGTTTGCCTCCTGTCTTACGGCCCTCACAGTGTCAGTGTTTGGTAGATCTGCTCACCAAAGTCGCATAATTTGAGAACATCATCTGAGCTGATGAGAAGGTTCTCAGGCTTTATATCTGAGGAAAGGAACAACAAGTAAAATGGTAAGAGTCTTTACCGATACATCAGTGCTATAGTCTTTTTTATGTATTTTCATTTACAATATTTGACGTTCTTCCCTCTCTATAATATTTTTATAATCTATGATTTACAACACTAAAGATATATATCAAGCATGATGGATTGGACATTAAAAATTAAAATGTGACAGTAGGAAAATATAAAGTAAACCAACACTGAAAGGCACAGATGCCTGCTGAAGACATCAAAATGTATCGTGACATACTTCCTTTAACAAAAAAAAAAAAGGCTAAAGCTGCTTCATAATTAAAAAAAAGACCTTGGAAGAGGCTGATGTAATATTGCAGTAAAAACCACTGTCAAGCACAGAACAGCGAAATTAACCCCTTCAAAGTAAAGCTAAAACACATCTGAGATCCATTATACTGGGGGAAAGGTTTCTAACAAGATATGAATGTTTATATCACATACCGGTACATTTAGTAGTTACCTAATACTATTTATTAATGGCCTTTACATTTACAATAAAGAAAAAAAAACTCTTTTATTTTTACTCAAGTTTCAGCTTTTTCTTCTATTCTTGAGGCCAAATCAAACTTGAGGTCAAATCAAATTCTAGCGATGAGTCGCCTGATGATGAGAGTACATGGAAGGAACCATGACTTCCTCCTCCTCATCCTTGACAATGCTGTCATATGTGAGCCAGGAACCACCAGAAGCCATTTGGATGCCTTCTCTAATGCAGTGCCAAAAGCTCACACAGGCCATCTGGTTCACTGTTCCACAGACACTCATTTGCCCCAAAGTGCACATCTTGCGAACGACAGAATGCCAAGTGCCACTCTTTCAATTCTATACATTAACTGGATTTTCCATCCATCTACCAGTGAAGATGGTGTAACAATTTTACCCCGGTGAACTATGTCGTGCTTGTGGCACCAGTGAATTGCTCTGATTAACTGGTAGATGTAGCTGCGTGCTTTGTCTGTTGGTACGCCATTTGGTAGCTCCTCCAGCAGCTCCAGCATGTTCTAAAACAGAAGAGCAGTGTCAGAAAAGCTAAAGATGCCCAGTTATTTACAAAGAAACACAAAACAGCCATGACATCATAGTGAAACCATACCTTTTCCACATACTCAAAGACAAGGTAGAGCTTCCCTCGTCTCCGGAAGGCCTCCTTCAGCTCCACAATATTTTCCTGCTTGAGGGTGCGGAGCATCTTGAGCTCCCGCAGTGTTGTTTCCTTAACTTCTTCATTTTCTGTATGGAAGTGGGAGGAAATCAGATCTCAGAAATGTACTAAACATGACCAGGGATTTGACAACAAAGGCCGCTGATGACTGTGTTCACCTTCACTGTCCTTGAATTTCTTAATGGCCACTATTTCATTTGTCTCCTGTGAGAAAAAGAAAAAAAAAACATTTGTGAGAAATCAATCCACACATTGGTCATGTAATCTACTAGTTTTAATATTAATATGTCAGCTTTGTCCCATTAAAGTGTGGAGGGTACAAAATACATCTGAAGGAATATCCTGGATTACGGGACATCCAGGCTAGCACACATAATGGCTGTCACTGTTGCTTCTCAGTGATGATATTATTCCTCTACATACCATTGCAACTCTGAGTATATATTAGAGTATAATCTGACATTGGAGCAGTTTTTTATTTAAAAAAAAAAACAAAAAAACAAAATGCATCCTAATATAGCAAATGATGGCTAAGTAAAGGTCTTGAACAATGTGGTGCACACAGATAAAAGTCAGTGTGGTCCACATATGTTGACCTACTTTTCAAACTTAAAAGGATGTGTGACCAGACTCCATCTGATTTAGCATACAGTCAGATTTATCAACATCCAAAGTAAAGATGTTCCTAAATCTTGATAGTGTAAATGGGTATAGAAAAATTAATATTGGGAATACATTTTTATCATCTTCATCCTATGCTTGCCTACTAAAGAGCATATGTGTTTACCGGGTAAATGTCACGCTGGAAAAAGAGCAAGCAAACCAGATCATGCCTACATGAAGTGAAAGAACGCCCCAGCAACAGCCCCCTTTCTCAACATGTCCTAGTTAGGCCTGGTATTTCTGCCCATGGCTCAGAGATGTGCTCTAGTTTCCCCCTCCCAGGAAGCCAAAGGCAGCATCGCACCACTCCAACATGGATCACAGTGAACAGTGAGGCGTCCACCCAGCACAGAGGAAGACGTGATGACTCACAGCGCAGTCAGCTTTATCAGCACCACTGCAAGCATGCAGAGGTCCGGCCGCAGAGGAAGGACAGGACGGCTGCAGGGCCCAAATTAAACCTACAGGTATCTATCCAAAGGCCTGATCATGACTGGGGGAAATAAAGGGGAAGGTGTTCGGTGTGGATTCATGGCTGTTGTCCTGGTAGAACTCTTCACTCTGCTTCACAGCACATTCATTCCAGTTATTTCAGCTCCAAACAAAGTCCCACAGAAGGCACCATGGCCATGAGACTCTGAAACCCTGACGACAAATACAGACCTGAAATACAAAATTATGTCCATCACTGTTCTCCACCTCCTATTGTTTGTAAGAATTCAAGAATTGCTGTCACAAGTTCAGCAAACACAATGGTATTTATGTTTACGTAATCTGGGCGAAAAATTAGTAAAACAAAAGGTTAATTGTAGCCTAGTGATATTTAGAACGCCGAAGAAGCCAACCGGCAGCAATAAACGACGCATTCAGGGACTTGGGCGCATCTGTTCATCTAACTAAAATGTTTTCTAGGAAATTATCAACAAAGAGCAAATCCTGTTGCTTTTTCACACACAGCAGTCTCTGCAGTGACAGACTTCTCCATGCTGCCCCTGTGAGTATCACTCGACAGAGAGCTGCTGAGTCAGCACTTGAACTCTTTACCGTTAAACGCTACAGCAAAAGCATCCCTGCAGGTCATCGTCGGCACTGGAGCGTTATTAAAGAAAAGGGGGGAAATTAATTATTATCAGAATTACCAAACATCAATGTTTTGATGAATTCACCAATCAGGTCATTGTGTAATCATCACTGTAGGAAGTAAATGCGTGCAACACGAACACAGACAATGGGGCAGAAAAAAAGGTTCAAATCGGGGTGTAAATGTTGGGTGGAAGACAATGGCCTCTGGATTTGCACGGACCCTTTTTTTAAACTTCTATATGAAACGACTTGAGAACTGCTCTGGTCTGTAGTCCGTCTGATGAATTAACCTTAAATTAGCCTTCACCTCTCTGGAGACATCGATGACTTCATCAAACAAGAATCATCTGTCCCTTTACATCTCCCTCGCTCTTTTTCTGGCTCCTGATCGGACCACATAGACGAGAACTCCACTCAAGGTGACCCATTTAAACCAGTGTAAAAGTACTTTTCCTCTCCTGTCCCAGTTTCTGATCACTCGGTGTAAAAATAACTGTTCCTTTCAAGGGGGAGGAGACTTATTTCCTTTCTCTATACAAATTTGGATGTTATGGACATTCAGCCTATGTAGGATAAGTCAAATGTAAGTATTATTCAGTAGAAGGCACAATCACACCACTCAGAAATAGGCTTGATGTTTAGTATATTTATAACTAAGAACAATGGGTTAGGGTGGGACAGTACGGCACCTGTTCACACAGCTCCTAAAACAGTAAATAAATCCAGTCACTGGAACACAGCGAGGTATTGGCATTTAACAAATCAAAGTCTCAGGCAGAAGGAGTCCAAGTATTATGTAACATGTTTCCAGCAGATAGCAGAATTCTCAGTGTTCAGACATGTTGGATTATTAAAATAAACATCAATCCACCCCACAGGACAGACATATAAAAGGTTTTAAACTATTATCAGGGCTTGAGCTGTATTTAACCTTGAGCAAAATAACATAGGTAGTGACATCACAACAGGTGTTATTTCCTTTTCCCTTGTTGCTCTGACAGCACTTTGGGGGTTGGTGATCAGCAATTGCACCAACTGTTTTATGGTATCCAGGTCAAACAGGCCTCTTTATGGTGTTCCAGGGCCATTCCTGTTCTCTCTGCCTGTCCTCACCTCAGCCTGCGGCCTTCCCTCAGATATGTGTTACATTAAAATCCACATTCAGCCCGGCTGCAGCTCAGCCACGGGTATCAATCACCTTATCGAGCTCTTAGCAGCGAGTGCAACATCTTGTTAACAGAACATGTCAAGTGCTTAGGTGACATGAGCTATTGGAAGCAACAGAGTTGAAATACTGTACATGGTTGTACAACATCAAAACACTAATGTGAACAACAACAACAAACAATGCAGCTCTGGATCTGGACAGACAGGTTGGGTGCTCTGAGGATGGAAGTTCAGGCTGTGGGAATCAAAACAAGAAGCACACTAAACAGATAGTAAACACTTTCTATTAAATTTTATGATTTATTGTAAAACATAGAGGAAAACTAGAAGGGAAAATACCAGTAATCCTCTTGTAGAAACATATTTTAGCCGTGTCTGAAGCCGGGGACCGACGACTGCAGCATATGGGCTGAACACAGTAAGTCATGCACCATTCATGAACATTTGCGCCCTTTTCCTCCGCTGAACACGTTCAGTCAGTAAGGCACTGTGCTGGCATCTGCCTTCAGCGCTCAGGGGTTCTGTGACCGTGAACCAGGCCAGAAAAACACAACCCTGTGCCATAATGGAGCTGTCAGGAGCTCTCACCTAAGGACCTTCGCGTCCATGCAGACGAGAGTTGGCACATGCCACAAACTGTATGTCAGCAGTCATCAGCTAATGAGCAGCGATGAGATCGCAACGGAAAAAAATACACCCTCTGATTTCTTCTAAAAGCTCACATAATTGTGCGCCTTACCTAAATAATAGAACTGCTTCTACATTTTTATTTTAATTCATGGTTAGTCATGTTTGCCAATTTTCTTTGTCACATCCTGGGTGAAGGCCACATTTGCCTGTGCTCACAGTATTGTTCTACAGAAGAAAATACATCTGCACCCAACTGTGCAAGGTCCCGACTACACATTACTCATGACTGGTGAAGTAATTGAAGGTCCCCAGACTTTCTCTTGTTGCTTGTGATGAATCCTTTTTAAAAACGGAAAAATTGAGTATGGCTGAAACACGGCGCACTGGTGAGATCACGTATGTGTCCTCACAGATTACGTCGCAGCCAAGAAAAATATCTCTGTGCTGTCAACACCCTAATGGGATCCGCTCATGTGCTGGGGGATGAAGGTGATTCGGTGAGGTGGTAATGAGCTTGCATGCTGTCAACAAAAACAAACATGGGCATTAGGGCATAAAAAGCAGTGATGGTGTACAGCTCAGGGTTTAATTCTTTACCTGACATGGAGAGGAGCTTTTTTTTATTTAAAATGGTTTTTAAAAGATTCCTCACACACACACACACACACACACACACACACCTGCTTTGATATCTTTGTGCTGCAGGCATCATATATTACTGTGTAACCAAGGAACCTTTGCTGGATTTCAGGATACTTTCTTGCCTGTTGGCTTTCTCATATTTCATCACCGGGGCGTAAACGTTCCGCAGTAATGTGAACTGAACCTGACTGTTGGAGCCGTTTGGTTGCGTCACAATGTGAACATGAATACAATGTAAACATGGATCTTTTTAACCAAAAAACTTTTGGGGTTTTAGGATAATCCATGCAAATGTAATGCTATTTCCTAAATCAAATGAGACAGAGGTCTGACACTGTCAATGTTTCACCTCTCTGTAGTCATAGTGACCAGGAGAAACTAGATTCAGAGGAATGTCGTGGGTTTTTTTGTTTTGTTTTTTGCATTCCTCGGAGGTGTTCAAGCTTAAATAAATACTCACCCTGGCTATGTTTGCCATGCCTCTCCCGCATCTGTCATACTGCTACATGCTAAAGCCACATGCAAGCTTTATCCAGAATTTAGATTAGCAACTGAGAGAAGCCTTTGTGCTTGCCTCACTTCAAATGAATGGTTGAACCGGGGTTTAGGGAGTTTCGATTGTAATGTAAACAGGTCCCAGAGATGAATGGAAGGTCTTATGATACTGGACAATCAACTTTCATTTCAAATGCTTTTATTGTATCTTTCTTCGAGTTGAAGTCCTTCACAATTTACCAATTTTGGTCACACTAATTTGGACAGAACCGCAGACTATATGCAAAACAGTGATTAAACAGGACTGAAAACACACATTCACATCTGTGCCACACAGAAACTCAAGATAAACTGCTGACCTTTGCTCATGCAAAGTATTCTGCACTCAGATTCAGATACCTGCCAATTTTTATGACATTAGAAGAACATCTGAAGCACATTTAAGCTTTTTTTTTTTTTTTTTTACTAAGATGTCAGTGAACTAATGGTTAATCTGGAGCAAACATAGAGGGTGGATTCCACTTACAACATTTTCTCTTTCTCTCTCTCTCTTACAAACACACACACAGATAAAACTCTATCGTCACCAAAGACAACATAGTGTACAGTGCAACCGCAACAGAGCTGAATTAGCAACAGTCGGATAATTACAGAATATAAAACTGCTCCACATGAGTGTTTCATTTATTTCATCACACACCAATTCATCAGCTTCCTCAACAAATTCCAAAAGTGTGGAACTTAATGACTGCAGACGTGCAGACGCACTTGGATCTTTTTTGGGACCTAATTAATCCTGTTAAACACTGCTGTACAAACCAAATTTGAGGGGCGGTGATCAGAATGTTCCCCAGGCCCAAGCAGCTGCGGGTGTGCAGCACTCATTCCAAACAACAGCCTGCTTCTCTGGTCAGCTGACACTTCCCTCCGCATTGTCACAGCACCACCAAATCCCTGTGAGTCAACAGGTGGGCGCGTGTGCGTGTGTGCACGCGTTTATGAAGTGTGTGCCTCAATGTGCGCCCCTGTCTAAGTGTATGCATGCCTAATTATGCAGCACATTCAAGTTTGAAAAACCGTGTTTGCTTATTCATACGGACAATACGATATTTCATGTGGCAGGGGTCCAAGTGGTTTGGCAGTCAGAGAATTCATCCTCTCATTTGTTCACATGCCAAATTCTAAAGTTACTGTAGATTATCTATATATATATTCAACAATACACACACACACACACACACACACACTCATTTGTTGGAAAAGCCACAGTATGTTTTGTTTACATCAATTCATAATTTCCTCAAATAATGCACCATTTATAAACCTTCACACACTAAACAAACGGTATTATAGTCAGGTCACGATTTAATGTGTTGCCACAGATTGGTAATTGTTTAAACCATCTTTTAACTGATAATAGCACAAGTGATTGTGCCAAAGTGACAGAAAGCTGCTGCTAGGATAAATTAGGCCGACCAGTCAGACTAGTAAAAGAATTATGTTTAGAGCTGAAGGCTTCATTGCTCCATTGCTTTTTTTATTGCATCACCGCAACGACAGATAGCAGAAAGAAAGCTCTGTATGCTCGGGACAAAGTTGAAAACCAGGTCTGGAAGACCGTGACCTTTGGCCTCTGTGCTGCAAAGAAAACACTCACGACTGTGACATTGGGAAAGTCACCATCCCGCCTGCTGTCAGCGCGCGGTTTAAAAGCCGGCCTTCCTAATGGCGTGAGACTGCTGCCGTGCACACGGCATCATGGGTAACGAGCACATTTGTCAGAGCAGTATTAGGGGGGGCACATGCACATTGAACTAGACACGGGAATGGTTAACCAAAGCTGGCACCCAGTCCTGGAATCCAACATGGCGTGGTGTGGAGGAGAAGAGTCTTGCACTGATCGCACACCTCATTATTAAACGCAAACTACTGCATGAGGGGGGCTCTGAACTGTCAAGTATCACACATTGATGTAAATATGTCCCACTTTTCACTGATATCACACTCTGGTGTGATAACTGAAGTACATTAAAGTCATTTAACTCTAAACTGAACAGTGTCATAGTATAATAACTTTCTGCTGGTGAAATATACGTTTTTGAAGTTTTGTTAGTCGTCATATTGTTGTTGTTCTGTTAATGTAGCAAAGCAGAGAAAAGCAATAAAAGATCTTTGTGTTTGCAGTGCGCTGTATTGCTTAGTGCATATTAAAACAGGGGAAATTAAGGGCATAAACCAACACGGCCACATGGACTTTTCTTTTGTCTTCCTGTATTGCAAATGTGCTAAAGGCAAAAAAAGGAGAGTAGAAACAAAGTATTGTCTCACTAGATTACTGAACTGAAATTCTCCACAACATCCTTTCAGCTGCAAAATCTATATTTAATTCTAGACCAACTGTTTAGACAGAACCTTCAGACAGCGTTCGCCTCTGCACATATTATAAATACTTGTGATTGTGACGATGATGACAGATTTGCACCAACAACAAGTGAAACATCACAGACAGCGCAGCAGCCTCTGTCATCTGTTGTGCAGAGCGAGCTGAGGTTCATCGATGTGAGTTCTGCTGTATAAAATGGACACGTTGGCATTCACAGCTGCATTTGCAGCCAGGATCAATCAGTCTGAAAAAAAAAAGGACCGGTAATTACAGGCTGTGACTCCAGCTAGCAACAAAGCTGTATATGTGTGTGTGTGTGTGTGTGTGTTTTTTCCCCTCACTTTACTCCCTATCACACCTGCAGGTCTGTTGACACATGCTAACATTAAAAACATGGCTGACGGAGTAAAAAAAAATAAAAATAAGAAATAAAGCCGCTGTAGTTCACACTGTAAAGAAGAGCAACTGTAGATTTCTGCAAGTAGGAGGTAGTTGGGCTCTCCTATTCATGCTGGACTGCTGTCAAATTAAGCTGCATCTTTATCCTTAAATGGACCGAGCTGACAAGACTATTGCTGAGGTGTGTGTCAACAGCTTTTCACAGTGTTTGCTTGTATTAGCTCCTCTATTGTTATGTAGAAAAATGCCCTCTCAGAATCTTTTTTCTGCAAAAACGTGGTGACATGAATTAAGATAACAGATTTACAGATGAATAGTCTCACTTATGAAAACATAAAACAAATCATCCAGAACGTTCTCATCAGTGTGCAGTATGGAATGTGGTGTCAGATCAAAAACATTTTAAGAAATTCTTGTAGATCACAAGACACCTTAAATGGATAACTTATCTAAAGTCTTTTCTGGGGTTTTAAAGAACTTTGATGGGGTTTTCAATGGGTTTCACAAGACTAAAAAAGGTGATCATGTGGAAGGGAGTCAGATCTTACCTTGTGACGACACTTCAAAACAACACCGTAAGCACCTGAAAAAGAAGGCATGTTAACCACAACCCAATGGCTGTGCACTACAAACATCACTGTCGTTTAAGTGCAGCGCTTAATGGTAAACTGTACAATAAACCAGAAAACCGAGCCATGTATTTGGTGTCTGTGTCAGATAACAGCAAAAAGACAGTTCATTTCAGGACATTCTGATTAAGTAAAGGAGTTTTAAAAGCCTCCTTCAAAAAATCCTTCCCATATGTTCCCATGAATTTAAACAGTCAGCCACCAATAGGACAGGACAGGTGGCTCGGGAAGTAGGACACAAGTGTTGGCAAGCTAATGTACTTCTGATGTTATCGACCCTGGCAAACAGTCACACTTAGACACACAGACACACACCGCCTCAGGGTTCAGGCTGAACATGCATGTGATGACGTGCTCCATGTCCATACACAAGCACGTCACCACACTACTGTTACAAAGGTAGGTAATCTATGTAGGAAGCACAGCATAGGTACTTTTCCTCCAGATTACCGTAGAAACTTGTGATTCCAGTAACAAAAAGTGAATATTTGTCAAAGATACATTGTAAAAAAGTGTTAATTGTGAACAAAACCCAAAAAAAGTTAAAGGTACGTTGATTTTCACGCTTTGTTTGTTTGGCATGTCTAACCAGTTCTGACTGACTGACTGGCGAGTGGTCGCAGGCGCACAGAGGTCAAATCTATAACGCTGGATCATGTGATGACATGGCTCCGAGGGCAACTGGAACAGCATGTGACTGATCCACGCATGTGAATCCTCACTTTCTTTAAGACCAGCTCATCCTAAGGCAGGTGCCACTGCGAGTCTTTAAAATCCATCAGCGCACGCTTTACATGCATTATACAACGCCTATAAAGTGGGACTAAGAGGGCGAAACTGGGACAAGTGGGTAACCTCACCCCAGGGCTTGTGCCTCTATGTCAACTACAGCCTTTCAGACAAGAACAATGAAAATGTGTTCAGAAAAGCTGGATAATAAATGGAAAACACTGTATAAGCATTCCTAGTGACCAATAATTCATTTATGCCATTAAAGAAAACTGACCTTGGGCTACTTTTTACATATGTTGTGAAACACAGAGCAGGCTGTTAACAGTCCTCTTCTACAGGCAAATCAGATACGATCAAACCGCTGCTCGCTGAAAGCCCGACAACGCAACCGCGCCCGCGCTCCCTCATGGGAAGCCGAGGCCAGTTTGCACAGTCGCGAAACGCTTACCTTCACCCACGATCCCAAGGACTTCAAATTTATTCATCACATCACCAATGTCGGGGTTCTTCATGAAGTCGAAAGGATTGTCAAATGAAGCGTGAGGAGCTCAGGCACAGAGTGTCCGACTACAGGACGCCGTGAGGGGACCCCAAACTGTTGGCCCCCGAGGGCCATGTGCCACTTGTAAGCCATAGTGTCCAACACATACCTTCTTCGGGGGCCGGTTCTTACCTGCGCAGAGATACAAAAGGCCTCATAATTAGATTTTATTGATAATCCAATGGGAATCTTTAACCAAAAAACCTGTCGTTTTTTGTTTGAAACACTCCGTGTTCCTTCACAAGTCTTCCCACTGAACTTGAGTGAAATCAGACACACCCCCACACCCTTCTGTTTACATGAAGTCTTAATGTAAACACCTGCGAGATGCCGTGCCACAAATCTCAAACGCAACAAGAAGAATTGTTTATTAATGTTGAAAATAGGCTTGATGCAACTTTTCAAGAAAATAAAACCATATCACATCATCTTTTAATAGCATCAAAGCGTCTCCACTGCTATCCACACACACATTTTACTCGTGTTGAATCAGATAACACTCCAGATACCAAGGAGTTACGTAGCCTACTCACACTGGCAGTCTCTACGGCGCTGTGGGCACAGGAGCTGCTCATCAGTATGCAGAACCTCAGCACCAAAATAAACTCCGTGTCCCTGAGTGCCCAACGCTGCTGTGTGGTCTATTACTCCTTTATCTTAGTCAGCCAAACACCATCCGCCGAAGTAAAAGTGATAGCAAGCGTGGGTAACGCCAAGGAAGATGGATGGAGACTTAAAGACTATGGCCGCTTTGCCACAGAGAACAAGCCCCTGGCCAGTTCTGTAAACACCGGTGTCCACCCTCTCCTCATTTCATCCTACATGCAAGGGAAAGAATCCTGTTGTCTTCCAAGAACTGACAAAAACTCCCTGGGCCCGGGAGGCTAGTAAAGCCCACGGTCTATAAGAAATGAAGATTAAGATCGCATACCTTGTGGCCATAAACAGAGTGACTCACGCTTTCTAATGGACCTGGCTGGGCGGAATTCATATAGATTTATAGGGCTCCAAATGTGATCAGCAGGGCGATGTTTACCTCTACTGGATCCAAATTCTACATGCAACTGAAACTACACAAAAAGCCAAATTTTCATACCTATTATCCTATTATAACACAAAAAAACACATATTATCAGTTATGTGGTATTTAACATATTTCTTGCTGTTTGTTCTTGTCATAAATCTTTCACAGCAACAAATCACACCATCAAATGGCTGTCAAATAAGTGTTTGTGTGTGTGTGTGTGTGTGTGTGTGTGTGTGTGTGTGTGGTACCACTGCCCACAGCATGATTGTATCTTACATATTTTCGATGCACAACAGCAATAAATCCAACAAGTCAAATATACAGTCTCACCAACTTAAGCCAGTGTCTCACATCAACATTTGCACCTGCTCCAGCAGGGACTCGCTTGGTTATTTGCATAAACTAAGCTTGTTATTTAGCCTCTGTCAAAAAATGGTACATTACAAAGCCAAAAATATTTACTAAAAACAAGCGTCAACAAGCGTGACGGTACCTGTCTGTGAAGCTTGAAGAGGACATTCACACGGAGTTAGAGGATAATATATCTACAGCGGGTAAATAAAGTACTCACTCGGGCAGTGGTTGGAGAAAGGATGGAAACGGGCCGATATTTCCACCCACCGACGGGGATATTTTCATTGCAGCAAGCGGCTCCAGTAACTGGATCGTGCGTTTGACAAGCTGGAAGCAGATCGCCAGGCAACAGTTTGATTGGCGTGGCACGAACCAATGAAATCGCTCGCTGGGTCCCCCCTTAGCGCCCCGCCTCCTTGATTTGGACCAATCAGAGAACAGATGTGGGACCAGCGGGGGAAACTGTTGCGGTGTGAAGGTTTATTCGTATGAGGTCGGATATTGTTCTAATTTATTAATTACATAATTCACAAAAATTGCTAAGCTGCATGCCAATATGAATGCAAAGCGATGTGTTTGCCGAAGACGAGCTAAAATATACAAAAGACGTTTACCCTAGCAATATTTTGACAACTGTCAAGTAAAAACGTATCCAACGATCTTGAACCGCCGACAGATGAACAAAGTGTGATGTTTCTTATTTTCTTAGACAAAATACATACATTCAAGTAAATAGTAGAATTACAAAGCTTAGAAATCAAATTAATTAAAACAAAAAACTTTTCTTATTTAACCATATAACTTCGTGTCAACAATGTAAATAACAAATAATTAAGAAAAAAAACAATGTAATGACAATTGTTTCTCAGAGATAATAATAACTACAAATAATTTATTGCTAAGTTGTAGCCCACATCTTTCTTGTTCTTGAAAAACCTAAAAAAAAAAAAAAAAAAAGTGAAATATTAGTAAATCTTTTCCTAAACCAACGGGAGCTGCGGTGGGACCGACGTGGATAAAAAGGTTTGTTTGTTTGCTGCTGCCATGTGGACGCAGGCTGCCACCCAGAGGAGAAGCTCTGCAAGGATTTACGGGGTTTACATTTACCAGAGAATTTACAGCTGCTTTGTTCCACCTGTGAGAAAGCTGCTGTGGTCCAGCCCAGCTGCTGTGGCTCCGAGAAGCTCCCACCACGACCTTGATGACTGAAAAGATGCACCAGCCCGCATGCATACCCAACTTTCACAATAATAATAATAATAATAATAATAATAATAATAATAATAATAATAATAATAATAATAATAATAAAAAAAACCCTCCATGAAACCGAAATTTGAAATTTGTGACAATACACTGACATGGAGGTTTTGTTTTGTTTTTTTATTTTATTATTATCATGTCTCTTAAAGTTATTTGTGCATTTTAACTGAAAATGGACATGTGTGTTGCTGTTTATGTACCAATCTAACTATGGGCGATATCACCCGTGAAAGGGAGGCCGGAGCAGAACAGTCAGTCAAAGCTCAGGTAAGATTTCATCACGTTAAAAACAGCTCAGTGTTTTGCAACAATAATAATCGACTTTTCTTTTTTTTTAACTGTTATTGTTAGTGTAGCAAATACGTACAGTTTCAGTTTTACCTTCAGCATTACCCGCCCCCCAAATAAATCAATATATAAATATAAATAAATGTGGAAATGAAAAAAATGACATTGTGGATTAGAATTAAAAATTTGGGGAAGTAAAAAAAAAAAGTACTCAGGTTACTGGTTTCACTATTTCAGATCTCGAGTCATCTGTGTAAAATTTGTCTGGAAAGTTGTTTGCATTCTATTGTTTGGCAAGACTTTAGCTGAACAGTTCTGATTTTTAATCTTTATCATTAGAAGGTTTATTTGTCTATGTCGAACGTGTATTACCCCATTTCTTTTTCCCTCCCATTTTTTTTTTTTTTTTTTTTACGATATCTGCTCAAACCAGGTTTAAATATTAACAAATAAATCCGACCCGGGTGTGAAACAGCCCTTATGGGAAAGCTGTAGGTTGTGGAAATTTTAACAGTTGGTAAAAACAGAAAACAGGGATTCTGACTCATCTCTGACTCATCCGAGACTTCTGATGGTATACGCACAGCCACGAGATTTATTTGCCCATATGTTCTTTGAACCTCTATGGGTTTTTGCACGACTTTTTGTAGCTGATGTGATTTATTGTATTATATTGTCTTTATTTTGTGCGTTTTATAAAATAATAAAGGTATACTGCTTATAGTAGTTGTTTATAATGATAACAAATTATTGCAACTGTTTTGTACGGTACAAAAGTAACAGCTTCAACAGGGTGCTCGTCATTTTTCGCTTTTTTCTTTGTACGTAAGTTTTAATAAATGTGAAGTTGAGGACTCGAAAGCGGAGATGCACTGTAAGGACTGTGCAAAGACGAAAAAGATACTAAGATGAATCACTCGTCGTATTTTGTAGAAACCAGAGTAACGCTCGCCTGTCTCGGCCGCCCATTGGATAAAATAAATAAAACCATATCTGATTGGCTACAGGTGGGAGTATCACGAGAATTAATTGGTCCTTTGGTCTACGCGGCCCAACCTTTCTGGTCGGCTCGGTAGTTGGTTCTCATTATATTATTCCATCTTTGGGGTAAACTACATGCGTGTAATACACTATATTCGCGAAAAATGGCAGCTGGCGATTAGAGAAAAGTGTCTGGATCTTCGCTAAAAAGGCGACACTTGTAAGTCTTTTATTTAGAATTACCAATATAGACTTTTGGGAAAATGTCCGCTAAACCTCTACGAGTCGAGTTTTGTTTTATCACCTTGGGTAAAATGGAGGAAACTGCTGCGGGTTCACGTTAAAGCTAGTGTTAGCCAGCCTAGTGATTAGCCAGCAGCGGTGGTTAGCAAATCAAGCCACCTCAGTTGTCAATACTGGGTCAGACTATTGCTCGGAACGGCACAGAATTACACGTCAGATGCGGTATTCGGGCCAAGATAAAAAATATAGCTCGAAGGGGAACGTCATATCAGACCTAAATAGAGGCTGCGTTCAATTTGCCTTCTCAAAGACTCCCAGCCAAGGTTTCCAAAGCGCACGGAGGCAGAAATGTGGTCAGCTAACAGTTGACATTATTATGGAACGTTACGTTAGCCGGGTCGGCGAGGAGAAGAAAGACTGGAACGATGGAACCGCTTGACGTTTCCTCACCTCCCATGGTAGCTGCTATACTGAATTATGATGTGTTTCTTCATATAAAAACTAAATGAATCGATTTCTAAAATGTGAATGACTAGGCAGTAATGTAAGTTTTATTACAGCTCAGTAGGACCCAGAAAAGCCCCCTTTTTAGCGCGACTGTTTACCGCGAGTTAGCTTGTGTTTGTGTCAGCGCTCACGGAATATTTGCTAAGTTTTCGGTCTCTGGCGGACGCTGGTTTTACCCCGTTAATGCCCCGAAGCGATCACGGTGTTTTGGTGATTTTTTTTCCCAGTGTGAATTTGTAAATCGAGTGCGTACAAACCAGTTGGCTGTAGCGTGAAGGGGCAGTCCCAGTCCTCGCCAGAAAACCCACCATGTTACTTGGTCTCCGTGGGAGTGTCCATGACTGGAAACCCACTCTGCTGTCCCAGAAAGGCTTCCGATGTCTCCCCTGAGTAGTTCGGAGTCCCGGAGCGGCGGCAGCATCGTTAGGTTCCAGCCGTGAGGTCCCAGATTCAGGAGGTCCCGTTTTCCTGCTTCACCGATCCCACTTTGTCCCACAGCGACTCTTCAACTTGGTGGACGTACATAATTGAAATTAAAAGACAAATCATTTATTCGTTCTGCCGGGAGTCATATGGCCTCATGTCTGCGCCTGTCCTGGCATGTTTTACTGATCTTGGGCAGCTGTAATCCTTTTATTACATCTGGTAAACAATGATTATTGCATCAGTATTCATCTAACACCGTTTTATACTTTAGGATTGCTGTGTACGCACAGGTGTGTGTAGTAACACTCCGACTGACTGTTATTAACGCCTTGGATCTATAGTTAATATACAAGTATTAGAAAAAATATATATATTATTGTTACACATCTTTATTTGATGGTCTCAAAATAACAAAGTTTTAAATTGGGATCTGTGACTGCAAAAAATTGTATAATATGAAGAAAGGATGTGATGAAGTGGGGTTTTTTTTAGCTTTGTTGGCCAATATGAGTGAAATGTATGGATGTTGTGAAACGTTCCAGAGCACAGAGGGATGTCTTGTTTCGCTTGGACGCCCCACAGTCCACGCATGCTCACGCCAGCAGGAACCTCAGGAGAAAGAACGCATTAAACTCAACAAATACTTGACGGGCCACGGCTGAACGCATGTCATGACTGACATTATCAATCCAAATATTCCCCAGCTGTCTTCTTTAGTGTAATTGTCTTCTTGTTGCAGCTCTGTATCAAATTTCCACAGCTGTGGTGCTAGGCTTACATACTCGTGCGCTCTGTGAACCACACAAACAATGAAGAGTTATCCTAATAGTTGATTTAGCCAATTAGATTTCTCTCTTTTTTAAACTGTGTAATTATTTGTCTACAGAGAAATAATAACTGCTAAAGTCTTCTGAGGATTGTTTTCGTTAGACTAAAGTAGCATTTTCACAATGTTTTTTTCCAGGTCTAAAAAGTTTTACATGAAAACTAAAATAAGAAATTAACATAGCTTTAGAAAGGTCATTGACAGCCGGTGTGCGTAGTATGTGCACGCTGTAACGTTTCCGTTTGCAGCAGGCCAAGGTTTCATAATGCAACTATAGTGTTTGTGATCGTCTGCCCTCAAACCTTATTTAATAATTACATATTTGTGCTCTGATACTTGCAGATCGAGTCAGCACTGGCACAGAAGCACAGCCAGGTTTCTCTAAACTACACAAGTGACAGCGCTGGTCAGCTTCCACTATGGGGAAAACTCCAGTAAAAGGTAAGGACCCGTTTCTGTCGTAGAGCAGAGTCACGTGACTTTCAAACGTTTTACTTTTGACATAACACATCACTAATCTGCTCTCTTTTTACCATCACAGCAACTCTGAGTGAATCCCTTTAGATTAGCCTCTGTTTGGATTAGACAGGGTTATCTAGGGAACGTCATGTCCTGAAAGGAAAGTTATTAAAGATGTGTACTTTCCCCACAGTCTTTGTGAGGATGTGTGTGTGCGTGCGTGCGTGTGTGTGTGTGTGTGTGTGTGACCAGGGCTGGCGACGTTAGCCGTCTTCATTGCTGGAAGCAGTGACTGAAAGCCCTCCAGAGGTCATAATTAGATGCTTCTGTGTGATCCGTGATAAGTCTGGCTTTCAGAACTGCGTCTCTAGCAGCAGCTTTCAGGCCAGGACCTGTGTTCAAGTAAAACCACGCGAGAATCTTCCACCAAGATAATTATAGCTTGATGAGACGTAATTAGTGTTCAGAGCGTCTGATGCTGGCCCAGCACCACCATTTAAAGGGCCTTTTTTTGGTTAATGTGTTTCGCCCTTTGTGTGGCTGCGGCTGTGGGTTTTTTTCTCTTTTATTCATTTAAACTTTTTTTTTTAATCTGTAGATCAGAAAGACGGCAAGAAAGACAAACCAGGGAGGACGATTCCACCCACAGGTACCTCTCCTACCACAGCCACAGGTCACCGGTCCTCAGGCTTCGACTCAGACCCAGTGTTTCCTCCATTTTCAGACGTTTTCAGCTGGGAGGACTATCTGAAGGAAACCTCCTCTATACCTGCTCCGCCCAGTTGTTTTCGCCAGGTTGGGCGTCTCATGTGGCTCGTTCGAACCATCCGCACAGTAGATCTTCAGGAAGTCTGAACTCATGTGGAAATGACTCTACATTTCTTTCCCGCCATCTGCAGGCCAGAATTCCACCCTCCAACGACTTCAAGGTGGGGATGAAACTGGAGGCCCACGACCCTCGCAATTCCACGTCAGTGTGCATCGCCACCGTGATGGGACTGACCGGAGTGCGCCTGCGCCTGCGTCTGGACGGAAGCGACAACAGCAACGACTTCTGGAGGCTGGTGGACTCCTCAGACATCCAGCCCATCGGAACCTGCGAGAAGAACGGAGACATGCTGCAGCCTCCGCTGGGTAAGAGAGCACATGGCAAAAAACAGCCTGTCAGACCTTTATCGCCTGGGACTCAAAATGGCTTGTTTAGAAATGAGAATCCGTCTTTTCATCTTCTGAAATTTAAAGGGAAAAAATACAAATGATTCCCAGAAGATGGTTTCTTTTTTGGGTGTTTGTGTTCAGCAGTGTGTTTTTTTCCTCCAGGCTTTCGCATGAACGCCTCGTCATGGCCAATGTTTCTTCTGAGAACCTTAAATGGAGCAGAAATGGCACCAGCAACCGCCTTCAAAAAGGTACGCGGCGCCCGAGAACACGTGCCATGGATCCTTGCGGTTGCCCTGACGATCCTCCGCTCTCTGCAGGAGCCCGTCAGACCATCTCAGAACAACTTTAAGCCGGGCATGAAGCTGGAGGCCGTGGACAAGAAGAACCCCTACCTCATCTGCCCGGCCACCATCGGAGAACTGAGGGGCGATGAAGTTTTCATCATGTTTGATGGCTGGCGGGGCGCCTTCGACTACTGGTGCAAGTACGACTCTCGCGACATCTTCCCCGTGGGCTGGTGCTCTCTCACCAAGCACAGCCTCCAGCCTCCGGGAAACAGCGGTAAGTGTCGGCCTCTAGGTGGCAGGACAGGCTTCCTTAGCGTTCTAGCTGACTGACTGACTGCTTTAACCGCTGGTACATGGAGTTACGCTGTCTGATAAACTATAGCACACATTCTGTTATTGGTATACAAATACTTGGGACATTTATTATTCTAATAGGAGTCATAATACTGCTGTATGCCATAATAAGACACGTGTTGTTTCCCCTTGCAGTCACCCTCCCGAAGCACCTGCAGATTCTCCCAGTGTCGCCCTCCAAGCCCAACCGGCGCTCCATGCAGCCGCCCTACCGGCTGCCCAACCCTCTGCCCCCTCTGCCCGTCCGAAAGGGAGTCCGAGGGCGGCGGCCCAAGAGCGAGACCATCGCCCTGCTCAAAGCTGTGGCAGAGGCGGCAGCGCACGGTGCCATCCCCGATAACACTCAGCTGGTCCCGCGGCCTCACAAGAAGCGAGGTCCCAAACCTGGAAGCAAGGTGAGAGCCAGCAGAACGTGAAGATGACAGGACACGGATCGGGTTCTGTCTTATGCTGCCAATTCCACTTTTCAGAGGAAGCCCAAGATGCTCCCAAGCCCAGCTCAGGTGCCCAGCATCCAGGTCTCACAAGAAGGTCCTCTCGGCCACAGCTCTGTGGTTTCAACAGGTTCCCATCCAGATCTTGATCCACCTTCTGTGTTTTTTCTTTTTGCGCATGTTTGAAGCTGCCATGTGACACCCAGTTGTGCTCTCTGTCCCACCTGTGGTTACAGTTTGCGTGTACGTGAATAAACACGGCAACTGCGGCCCCCACCTGGACAGGAAGCAGATGCAGCACCTGCCGGACCACTTTGGACCGGGACCGGTCAACAGCGTGCTGCAGCAGGTGGTCCAGTCCTGCGTGGACTGTGCGTACCAACCTAAAATCCTGCTCAGCGCCCTGCAGACCCACTCAGGCGGAGGAGAGGTGGTCAGAGGTAGGCTGCCTCCGGCGTTAGTGTGCGGAAGACTGGCAGCAGCCAGGAAACTCAACCCTGGTGTGTGTGTGTGTGTGTGTGTGTCTGGCTGCAGTGAGAACAGACGGCGGAGTGTGTGTGGTCAAACTACCGACCGCCTCCAGCGCCTCCTTCGTGCTGCGCTTCCTGGAGACGATGTGCCGTCACCTGCAGTGTGACAACCTCTTCAGCAGCCAGCCGTTCAGCCACTACGCTGCTTACGACAGGACCAAGTCCGGTAAGAGCCGCCTTCCTCCGGACTCACTGTCACGTCTCATTTCCCCTGTCTGGGTGGGGAAACTCAGGAGCTGCTCATGAGTCCGCTCTGCTCTTGGTACTTCTAGTGAAAGAAGAGGCGCTGGACACTCCGTCCCTGTTCCGGGGCAGCAAGCGGAGTCTGTCTGGGGTGGCTCCCCCGTACGCCGCCCCTCTGTCCCCCAAACATCTGCGTGCTGAAGCTCACCCGTCAGAAGGTACAGCTTGCAGCTTGTGACCGTTCACCTCCTCACGCGTCAGTGTGTGAGCAGAGCTGCTGGGGCAGGGGCCCAACTTCCAGGATTGTCACATCGGCCAGGGACCAGTCTGCGTGCTTCAAACATTTGTAAGAGCAGTTTCTGACTGATATTTGTGATTTTTTTTTTAAATCTTTGCAGCAGAGACGCTGCCTCACGAAGAGAACGGCCTCATGAAGGAGCAGCGCTACATGGACTCTGCCTCCAACTCCATGACCCCTCGACCCCAAACACTACGCAGTTCTTCCGAGTACCACTCTAAGATCAACAGCCTCTACCCCTCCTCTGGCAGTAGCACGCCCATACGCCGGCTCTCCTCCAACCCCACAGTGCTCAGCTCCACGCAGCCTCACAGAAGAGTGGAAGGTACCGTCAGTCTGGTCCTACCCTGACGTACGTTGGCGTACGCGCCTGTATGCTAACGGTGTGTGTGTGTGTGTGTGTGTGTGCTTTCTCAGCTGCCAGTTCGACTACGGGCCCCGAGCCTCTTGGGTCTGAGCGAGACGGTGGCCAGCTGCCCGGCAGGAACCCTTCCTCCTGGTCCATAGAAGAGGTGATGCAGTTTGTGCGAGACGCCGACCCCACAGCTTTGGCTCCACACGCTGAACTGTTCAGAAAGCACGTACGTCCATTCGCACACTTGGTTTTTAGATGCACACATGGCTTTTTGAATTCCTTAAGACGGTGAGACCGGTTCTTTGTTCCCACAGGAGATCGATGGGAAAGCTCTGATGCTCCTGCGCAGTGACATGATTATGAAATACATGGGTCTGAAGCTGGGGCCCGCACTGAAGCTGTGCCATCACATCGAGCGGCTGAAACAAGGCAAAGTGTAAGCGGAGCCGGGGCGGACCGTCTCCCCGAAACCCTCGAGCAATAAGCCCCGACAGAATCAGCGCGTGCACGCTGACCCACGCCACGCAGGGACGCGCTGCTCTGGTGGAGAAGGTGCGCCGTGCGTGGATGACGCGTTACCTCATCCCCTCGTCACTGAACAAAAAGCTGTTGGTGTCTGACTCGCAACGCTTGACTCTCTGAAATCCCAAAGGACAGGAAGTCCCCGGCGTGTTTACATCGCACACGTGCACACGTGGACACCTTTTTTTATGGAGATGAAAACTTTGATCCTGGTTTTGGATCCCCAAAGATGGAGAATGTTTCTTCTTGTATACTGTTTTTAAAACGGCGACTTTCCAGTTATTGATGAAGAGTTGTTTACCGACAGAGTGAAAGCCCATCCAGCACTCTTCCCTCTTTGGCCTCTCCCACACCTACAGTATGCCTGAGCTCTGTGTCCGTCGGCCTGCCTGAAGAACGCTTCTGTCACTGCATTCCGTCGCACACACACACACACACACACACACCTCCACAGACAGACAGAGGTTTGTGTCCTCCGACTGCTGAGCGAACCTCTCCTGTCTTGAATTCGCTTCCTCGTCTGTTGGCCTGACGCGGTAAACACACTGAATCACATGGATTGAACATTTCAATGACGGCTTAAGGAGTCAGATCAGATCTTTCGAAGGGCTGTCTCTCTCTCTCCTGCTCACTTTCCCTCTTTCTCACTCTCCGTTTTTGATGTAACATTTAGAGTCCCGCCACCTGCGACCTCAGTGTTCTTAACCGTTCCAGTCACTGTTAGCAATGAGAACAGATGTGTACAGTTTTATGGGTTTAACCATGACTATCAGCAACAGAATGTACATTTTGTAGAAATGTTTTATTTTAATGAACACATATTCCTAAATTAGAAATGTGAAGACTCAGTAGAGGGGGGGAAGACATGCTGGATTCCGCTCTCCTTCAATCCGATGCATCTAGATGAGATACTCCAATTAATAGACTCTGCCTTGCTTTACCTACGACATTTCTCAGGTTTACGTGGTCTTTGTTAGTACAAGCTTTTGTAGCATACTGTTTATAATAATACTTTGCAGATATTTCCCTTCCTTGATTTAAAACTTGTGCCATATTCTACACAGGATCGAAGTACTGTTTTTTTCCTCTCTCGCATCTTTTTAAGTACTTGAATAATATTTGTTGTTACTTGTCCTGTGTGTCCCACCAGATAAACTATGTGTTTATGATGTTGTGTTTTTTTGTTTTTGTTTTGGGTTTTTTTTTTTTATAAAGCTACCAAAACCAACCGCATGCTCTGGTCACTTGACTAAAGTTCTTTTGATTATGGGATGTTTGAATCACAAACCCTGCCTCATTTCACAGGAAGCACAAAATATAATGGCGCGATAACTTTAAACAACCAGTTTGTCCAGACTGACAACTTGGTGGAATTCCAGTCCATTAAAGGTGGACACGTGTCCCTGTGTGCAGTCTTACGTCCAGCATCTGTACAGAAGTATAAATAGAAGCCGCAAAAAATAAATTACAGTGACGTTTTGTCCAAGCAAAGCTGCAAAGTTGGACTACAAGCAGCCTGCAGGCACAAGTACCTCAATAAAAATTAATGTCAGGTAAAAAGGAGGGGAGGGGGTGGTTTTATAAATTCCTTCAGTCTGTTAACACTTGAACTGACAGATTTAATAAATGCAATAAATCACAAGTGTTAGCCCAAAGTGGTACATTTCAGTTACACCCTGTATTGTTCCCAACTAAACTATGACAGTGCACTCAGAGGGATAAATAAACACACACAACACACACATTTACAACTCGGGTCATAACTATGGGACAGAAATATAACACAAGCTTCACAAACACAACAGAAAGCAGCAATAATCGGGGTCCAAGCAGAGATTTCAGGAACTTCCTTTTCCAAAAGAGACAGAAATCAAAACGGACTCAGAGTCCCCAGTAAAGTGGATGCAGGTGAGCCACCAGCCCCCGGCAGCGGCGCACCAGTTTACACACCTACACTGGTGTGTCTGGCCTCCACTGAGGCCAACTGGATACTTGTCTGGAACCCTTGAAAAACCCTTGAAGTCTTTCAAGGACTCAGATTTCAGGGATGAAGAGTCAAGTCTTGGCTTTGACCCCAACTGTCCCTTAAAAGTCCCCACGGTTGGACCCCTGTGTGTGGACCACACGTGGGTTCAAACCGAATGTTGGGAGTTAAAAACTACAGTTTAAACATTAGTGAGCTGCACTGTGTAAAAATGACCATCTTGATACAAAACTAATGTTAAAGAAAGCAGAACAAAATGCTTTAGATTTCCCGTTCACTAATATATCAGACCGGGCTTTTTTTAAGTCTGTTCAGTCACAATCCCCTTTCAACCCGCAAAATATCGTCGGATAAACGTGGACACGATTCAACAACGATTTCCAAAAATCAGGGAGGTGTGGATCACTCGCCAGGTTTTGTTGTTGGCTCAGTAGTTCCGGACGATCTGCCAAGATTCTTGGATGCAGCTGTCAGGGATCCTGGATGATTCAATGCTTGGACCCTTCATGACACTCAATCACTTAGAATTCAAACTTTACACAAACAAGTTTCATAAATAGAGGGGGGAGTCTCACCGATACTACTTCTACCAGACTAATAACACACCTAATTATTGTACACACACAGTATTTTCTCTCCTGGTTGCCACGGAGAGGCTCATGAACTCTGCCTTGGATCTGCTCCCTTTAGCTCGTCCTGAAGACCAAGCTCATTAGTGTGCTGGTGGAAGCAGCCGTGCTGCTTCTGTACTCACACACCGGATCATCCCTCCGTTTTCCACGTACACTTTTCACATATTTGGATGGCTCTGCATTTAGACGGGACTGCAATTAGGAGCAAAACGAGACGTTCCTGTCATGGCAGATGCCAACATCCATTATGAGGAGACTCTGGCCCTGACCTCGCCAGGTCACTATTAGCATCATGCTAATCCCCGTCCAGGCCCTCCGCTGAACTGTAGGAATTTGTGATGACGGGAGCTGATTTAACGCTCGCTCATGTCATCCGTTACCGCAGTGAGAAGCTCCACTGGTTCGGGCTCTTCAGTGCACTTCAGGAAAAAAACAAACCCAGAAAACAGCATGGAAACAGACGACGATGCCAAATGGAAAAATGGAAACAATTAGAAAGTCAGAAATGGTCTTCACTGCCCCGTTTAAAAAGAGCTCCTCCAGAAACGGCGAGGAGAGCCAGTTAAGCTGCCATACGTACAAACATGTCTGCTTCACTCAAACGCTGCAGGACAATCAGAGGATTCAGGAGCGTCCAGTGGGAAGCATTTCCAGAACAACCGTTGTGGCGGTTTATCCAAACTGTTGGGCCAAACTCGGAACTTTGGACATTTAGGTTGAGTTTGATTTCAGGACATCCCACCAGTGTTTCATGTTAAAACCTCTGGAACTGTTTCCGACGGACAGGCCAACGGATCGTCGCCGCCCTCCTCGGAACCCTCTCACTTCCTGGGTAGCAGCGCCGCCAGTCTCTGCTTCTTCACGGGGAGAAAATGGATCTCCTGCGAGCTGATGTTCTTCAGCTTGATGGCTCTGCTCTTAGGAACCTTTTTTAGCACATGGCTGGGGTTGCTCTGGTCGGGGTGGGACCCCGACGGCGCTCCGTACAGCTGCTGAAGAGAGGAGCCCTGACCACCGTCCCGCTTGATGGAGAAGTTCTTGGTGGAGACTCCTGAAATACCCTTGATCTTCCCGCAGAGGATGGCCGGGATCCCGTCCTTCACCGAGACAATGACCTTGGCCGTCTGCGAGGTGCTGACTATCTCCAGGTTTCCGCTTCCACCGAGAGACGTCTCCTGGCTCCGGGAAGCCGACCCGCCGGCGTTGCCATCGACCACCCACTTGTGTTTTCGACTGAACTCCAGCGATGCCAGACTTCCCAGAACTTTGGAATCTAAACTCTGAGTGCATTCAACCCCCAGAGATAAAGGAGTTCCACCAGTGTTTTGACCAGAGGGGAAGGCTACATGTTTCCGTACGCCAGGCACGGACAAGTCAAGGACGTTGTCCTGCTGCGGAGCGGGGTATTCCTGCTTTAGTTCCAGCGGACACGCCCGGACGGACAGGTCCAGAGCCTGACCTTCATCTGGGTTCAGTGAGGATGAGCTGACATTTTGTGGTTGGAACGATGGCAACAAGGAAGGAGAGGTAGACGTCTGAGTGCTTTTGCTCACAGTGCAAACTGGTTTGCTCACGTTCCCCTTGGTGTCCTCTGGCTGTGGGACGGGGATGGGAATGGGCAGAGGGACGGGGAGAGGCACCGGCAGAGGGATGATGACTGGGTAGGGAACCAGAAGAGTGGCAGGAGGGACCAACGGTGCCAGAGGGGAGGTGTAAGGGGGTGTGAGGGGGGGAAGAGGCAGGAAGGGAGAACCCGGGGACGGACAGGCTGATGATCCTGCCTGGGAGGGGAACAGATCGTGCATGATGGCGGCAAAAGCAGGATTCTGCAGGAGAGAGAGGAGATTGGTGTCCTGCGTCTGTCCTGCTGACTTTGGGTCGGCTGCTGGAGGTAGACCAAAGCTCAAAGGGTTCTGGCACAGGACGTTGTTCTGGAGGGGCAGCGGAGGGCAGGTTGGCGGTGGAGGAATGACCGAGGGGCTCATGTGCTGGATGACCTGCTGATCCAGGACCAGAGGAAGTGAAACGGGGCTTGGGCTGGTGATCAGGTAGGGCGCCGCTCCCATCTGGCCGAGCTGAGGCGCAGCCGCTCCGCTCATCTGGAGGTGAATGGGCAGCATCAGCGGACTCTCTCCCAGGCACACGGGGTGGAGGACGGTCGTCGCCACCTTCAGAGCCACGGCCCCCGGAGACTCGGCAGCGTGACTCACCCCCGACGGCGCCGGCGGCTCCGCCGGGTTGGACGGGCTGTTTTTGCTCAGCCCTGTTGCGCTGCTGGTGCTGGTGCTGCTGGTGTCAGCAGCAGGAGGCGCGCCCACCTCACCCTCCACTTTAGCGGGACCTTCTCCTCCCCCCTCGTCCGTGCTGGGCACGCCAGCCTGGGACTGCGCGGATGCTGCAGACACAACATCACGACCTTCCATACTTCAGCTTGAGGAGGAAACACTAAACCACATCAAGTGCTACTGACGAGTGTCACCCATCGTTCTCCTGGGCAGACCTGCAACACAGGAAACACAACCTTGTTTAGATTTCAGTGGTGGCTCAATCGAACCTCACATGAGCATCTTTACACGTGTGTGCTCGCTACACACTGGTTCCTGCACTTCCAAGACACGATAGAGAACTCTCAGATAAACAATGAACATGACATCATCCACACGTCCACACGGACTCGGACAGAACACACAGCAGCTTGTTTCACTTTCTCGGCTCGTCCTCCTGCAAAGCTGCGTTTGGGAGAATTCCCACGTCCTCGTGCATGTGCCAAATATCCACAATAAAGTGAGAATAAAAGGATTGTACAGTTCATCCAGCGGCATCGCCGGTAACCAATTTACACTAAAGCCACAGAATATCAGACAGGAAATTGAGGTTCCAGGCCGTGACTGGAACTGTCTGTGGGTTGTCCCACAGCCAGTTCTCCCCAGCTGTTGCAGGAATGGAGAAGGTAAACAGACAGGCAGACGGACAGATGGACGGACGGACGGAGCCCAGCAGCTTGCTGATCAGACCTGACCTACCCCGAACGGAAAAAGAACCACTTCTACGCATTCAAACCTCCGCGGTGGCCATAGAGGAGGCTTATTTTTAGGAGTGTGTGGGATCAATTCCACTAAAAATCAAACTAAATGTGAAAAAAATCCCAGCAATCAAATGTTTACATAAAAGCACACATTTAGACATGGGGGGGGGGGTATTGTTTTAAATCCTCCTTTCACAAACAACTGGTTTCACTTAGACATTCCTCATCATCCCACTGCTGGTGTTTTCCTGATCACAGCTCTCCGCCTGGGCATCCTCCCCTCCTCCCACTCCGCTGTCTGCCTCTCTGCTTGGAGGGATTCTGCCTGGGGTAAGCAGCCGTATGCAGATGAGTCCACGGATACGGTTTCATCAGGAACGGCTACAAGCCAGACGACCTACGGGGGAGGCCTAAAGGCCCAGCCGAGCTGCCCCAGCCGAGCTTCTCCGCTACCACCACCACCTGTCCTTGTGGCCAACATCCCGTCTCCGTTAGTCCTGCTTTCAGCAGGGGCTGCGTTGGTGTGTGTGCTGCTTCTGCACCACCCTGCCACCCAGCACATGTCCCACATGCGCAGGCTGTCAGCCCCCATCATGGAGCATGTCTCGGGTGCCTGGAGACACCACGTGTCCAGTGTCAGCAGTCAATTATTCATGATGGGAGCTGAGAGGACGTGTTCAGCTTTCCAGCAGCCTGAAGTGTAATAACAGGCTGTATGTTGAAGAAATAAACGCACACATGCACTTCCACTTCTCTAGAAGGGCCACTTTTTTCTCAGTTGTCTTGTGGTGTTGGGTTGCCTCAGTGAGGAGGAGCCGTCTCTCCCCTCAGGCTGGCGTAATATTGTTCTGTGGCAAAGATGAGAGGCGGTAACACAGCCATGATGGATTACACAGCAGATTCTATAGACGCGCAGCCAATAACTGTGTGTCTAACCCAGGGGATAGGCCTGGGAAGTGTGTGCGCCTCGGGAATACAGAGATACGCCGGAACCCACATGCAATAAAAACACAATAAAAGTCAATCAAGTCACCAGGCAGGAGTACCGGCCAGCGGCGGCTCACAGGACACAAGCGTTTCTATATTTACTGCCTGTTTTTGACTGTGGGGGAGAAGACACACATGTCTCACATGCACACAAAAGCCCAACAGACACAGAGAAAAGATGCAGACGACACACAGAACAGCCCCAGCTGGAAGGACCCCAGAAGCCTCTGCGAGTGCGTCCATCACTGCACCGCCGTGTTTTCCCTGTGTGGAAGATCACACAGACGTGACCTCAAAGACTCGCACGTCACATGATCAGCACACACTGGGAAAACACACCGGGAAACAAAGAGCCTTGTGCTGTGGTCTGTGGACTGGACCCGGGCAGGCACGTCAGCGTTCTAGAGGGATGGCAGCAGTCAGCTTCAGGCCAGCGTGGACGCGTGTTTCTATTGGTTCATGAGGAGAAATGGGCGGCACGGTCGTGGGCCGCTCTCACCGAGTGCTTTTCTGCTAAAGTTCGTCGTCTACGGTCGAGAGAAAAATAACAAAAACAATAAAAAAAGAATGAGAACATCAAATGAGACATTTCCTGCTTGACCATGCAGTCATAAGGTCTGGGACACACTCGCCATTTGGAAAGAAGCCTTTCTTGTTTAACGATAAGAAATGAGATTTAAATCCCTGTCTTTAATCCAGCTGTCATTACAAATTAGCATTCCATGACTTTCAGATGAAGAATTTCTGTGCAGAAATGACATCCGTCTCTGTGTGCCTGCAGGTCAGCTGACCTGATGCTGAAGCGGCGATAAGGCGGCTGTGTTTTCCGACGCGCGTCTCCCGCAAACACAGCCGTCCACGGCTCGGCGCTCCCAGCACTCCAGGTCATGTGATGCCTCTCTTGACATTAGGTCTGTGCTCCGCAGAGCAGTCAGAGAAAAAGGAAGTTTATCCAGCAGTGTCTCCAGTGAGCCAAAGTACACAGAGGACACACTCGTCTTTGCTTTTATTCCCTGCAACTTTATCTGGCTCTGTGACTTTGCTTTGTCTCTGTGTTATCACAGCGGCAGAAGGTCGTGCAAACAGGTCACATGAGCGTCCATAAACCAAATAAGCCTGCTCTCTGATTGGTGTTGGTTGGCCAGAAACCAGCTAAAGCTTCAGCTTTTCCCACAAAAATGCCTCTTTGACCATCCGGCGAAGCCAGTGTTAGAAAACCCTACCGTAGTTCCACTGTTGCGCTCAGATTAAACACATTATTCCGTGTAAATCCAGCATTTTTAGGTCCCGTTCCAGCACCGAGATAAAGTGTGTGCACTTTTACCAGGAGCTGACGAAGGAAACTTCTTCCAGAGTCAGACCTGCGACCCTGTTGCTGAATGAATACGGCCAGTGTTTCTCCTTCAGACTGATAAGTAAACACAATAATACATCTGTAAGAGGTTTGTGTTCATCCAGCAGTAACAGCTAATTGAGTAAATAGGCAAGAAGAGCCCTAACAGAGTCAAATACACCCTCCCGTCCCCGTCGGTGTAATGATTTCCACATTTCTCTTTTCTCTCCTTGCCTCATTGATGGAATGTACGCTCCGACAGCAGGGGAAAACAACCACTTTAGCAACTTCTGCAGCAGCAAAACAGGATCCAGACTCCCCACAGCAGGTCTACAATAGCTCCCCAATACTGGCCTGGGTTCAGGTTCAAAGGAAACAAAGAAGCAGCGATGGATGGAGCACGGCTGATGATCTAAAGGTCGTCGGCTCAACACCCTCTGCTCCAATAGCCAATTACATCTCATTAGTGTGACACATGGAGGCTCATTCACCAGCCTCACATCCTCAGTCTGGCGTAGGCAGCTCGGTTCAGCTGGTCCAGCTGATCTCCTCAATCCCCCAGCAAGTCAACCCTGATGAATTATTTAACATTTCTAATCGAGACAATAGATGTAGTCATCATTTTACCTATGGAGAGCCAACTACTGTGTGTGATATAATCCTGGTAGAATACATTTAGACAAAGGCTCACTCAATTAGCACAGTCATTATTGCACACGGTGCTGCCATCATTTACTAATAGGTGGGGTAATAAGACACAGTAAATGTGAATAAAATAAATGGATCTATGTCTTATAGCCCGTCTTATAACCACGACTGAAAAAAGCAAATGTGGTAAAGTCATTTGCGACTTAAGTGCAAGTACAGATGACACAGGAGTAAACTGTTGCTGTAGCAACGGGTACCAAAAGATCACTTTTATGACTATATGAAAACCCTAATCAATATTCGGGTAAACACCCTGCAAAAAAACAAGAGATGAGATGATAAAGATGCTAAAACACCTGCTTTTGACACTACGCAGTCAGTTAGTGGAAAAAAAAAACCCCTCTTGGGCCTTTAGTGAACTTGGAGCGTTGGTGTTGGTGTCTGAACGCAGCCAGAATCAAAACACACCAAAACGCTGCTTAGAACGACCGGCAATATCAGTCTGTTCCCCACATTACGGCTAGAAAATGATGCTGGTAAACGCTAACTGCATATCTTGGACAAAAATCCTCCTGGGTTGATAAAGGGAAGGAGGCGGTTGGCCGCAGCCGACCACCAGGGGGCGGTGGGCCAGCACAGCGGTCCTCTCCATGTTTATTTAAGGCCACTACACAAGCTCATCCAGCATTTATTTTATCTCCAAAACCCGAACAGTCCAAACGGTAAAATTAACAGTAAGAGAATGAGCTCACATAGGAAATGTGCCATCGTTGTAATTAGACGCGCTCAGTCTCAGGGCCATTGTTTCCTGCGGGGTTCATTAGAAACGCAGACAGGAACCAGGGCTGCTCCTGCACCCGGGCCACCGGCCTGGCCCGACAGCCACCCACTGCCGGATCAGTGTGGAAGGTTCTCCCCCTTCTTTATTCCGTTTTCCCCCTTTCTTTTCCATGTCTCCCCGCCGGTGCTGACACGTCTATCTGCGCGGAGCTCGGCGCCAGGCTCCCGGCGGCTCTGCGCATTGTCAGCCCGCTCGCAGACGCGTCCGCTCCGCCGCCGCGACGCTTCGCCGCGGAGGGCGGAGAGTCGGAGCGGCTGCCCATCAGCGCGGCCGCGGCGCCTCTCCGGTGTGCGCGGACGGACGGACGCCATACGAACGCCTCCATCCCAAGTTCTTCCTCCGCTGACGCTGATTCCAAAGAGCAGCTGGAACGCAGTTTCAAAGCGGCTCCGGCGCCCGGAATCAGCCTGGAATCTGAGCTGCTTCATTACAAACAAACCAACGTGGAAGACGGGAAAGCGACGCAGAAAGGAGGAGGAAAAACCCGGCTCTCTGCGTTTCATCTGTTCCCACCATCTATTTCTCCTATTAAATCCCATTTTCACACACAAACGCTGACATCTACTCACCTGCGAAGAACGACGGACATTAGCGGCTCGTCCCACCAGCTCAGCTCCGAGGAACCCCCCGCGGAGCCCCGTAATGGTTCTAAATCAGAAGATAAGGCTCGTATTTATCTCTTTATTGCGGTCCCGTCGCGGCGGCTCCGGGCGAGGCTGCGCACGCAGCAGCCGGGTCCTCCCTCCGCCCGACGGCCGCGCACAGGCGCGCAGGACGGGAGGAGAAGCGCCACAAGCCGGCAGAAAGCCAACCGAGCTGTAAATCAAAGATAAAACACAAAAAGAGAAGCCATCGTGGTTCAGTCGCAGTTTAAATATCTGCCTTTTCCTGGACGACACGTTCATATTAATGGAACAAATAAATGGACATATCTTCCACTTCAAAGTCCCAGAGAGATTTATTTAGGAATTGCTCTTTTATAGATGTCACAGGACTTTGTTTAATGAAAGGAACACAAATGGTAATAGTTATTCATAATCTTTGTGTAATTTATTATCTTTATAAAATGATCAAAGACATTTTCGGTGTTAGCAGAGCAGACACACTACCAACCGATATTATCATTCCCAGTGTTGTCATCTCAAATGTAGCCTAAAAGCTGTGCCTGGTGTGTGTGTGTGTGTGTGTGTGTGTGTGTGTGTGTGTGTGTGTGTGTGCTGTGTGTGTGTGTGTCTGCTGCTGCAGACCTGTTTAGATGGAGAGAACCGAGGACTTTAACCCTAATCTAGCTGCTGGATTAAAACCTGGGCTGGGCTGAGATGCTATCTGCTCAGATTCTGATGGGAGAGGCAGAGGAAAATGGAGGTTGGCAGCTGAGGATGAACGTCTGGTAGCGACAGGCCTGGCCGGGCTCCCCTGGGTCTCCATATCAGTCCTGAGCAGCCCCGGGCCCTGCCTCTGGCTCCAGGCCCCTCATTGTTCCACAGGGACTGTTTAATGCTCTGTAATGAGCCTGACAATACACCCCGGTGGCCCAGCGGGGACTCTGGTGTGGTTCCATCAGCGGTCCTCCCCCCTTCTTCTGTCAGCCTGCGTTTCTCACCAGGACAGCTCGCATCAGCACCACCTCACCGCCCGCTGATGCAGGCGGAGATGAAGAAATCGAGAAATATACGAGTCCAGACTGTTGACGTAGATAAACAACCTGCTCTCTCAGCACAACCTTAAATCTGCTCACACTGCTGGTTTTTTTTACCTTTCGGTTTTATTTCAAAGTGTATAAAATCAGGTGAATGTTGCCACGAGCACTGTGGTTTAACATCTGCTCCATCCCACGTTCTTTTCATACACTTCTAAAAAAGGTAATTATTTCAGTCAATATTATTAGATGGTTACCATAACAGGAAAATATATGTGCAAAATGCTGAATTAATTCCAGGTAAATTTACTCAATAAATGTACTTAATAAACACAACACTCATTGTTTTTTGTTGTTTTTTTGAAACATCACAAAAATGTCTTGATATAATTCTGCCACATTGCTTCCTTCTGTTCTGTTCTTCTTCTGAAAATAAAGTAAGTGCTGGAATACACAGGAATGATTTTCAAAACACACACACACACACACACACGCACAAGTTTGATGGGTTCCAAACAATTAAAGCTTTTAGATAAGCCTTGACATAATCTGTAAACTCCTTTGTTCTTATTACACACACTTTGTACAAACATTTCACTCAAAAATCTGCGATCTGAGAGCGGAGGGCTGGCAGTCGAGGTCAAAGTTCATGGTCAGTGTGCCTGTCCACCGGGATCCACTCGTGGTGCCAAACAGTCCCAGGCTTTGTTTACCCTTTTTTTTTTCCTCCTTTCCTTTCCTACACTTCCCATCTCAGCTCAGCTGACAGGCAGCCGGAGAACAGAGACTTTCTGTCTGTCCGTCTGTCTGTCTGACGCTTCCCAGAGCAGCAATGAGACTCCACAGACACCGAAGCTGGACCCGATCAGAGCCACAGAACATCTCAGAGGGAGGGATGAGGGAGAACCTGCACACGCATGACAATAGGTGCACACACCCATGACGTCACTGCGCTTCTCTCTGGTTGGCCAGGCTCCCAAACCGCCAGCCCAGTGGCGCCCCCTGCTGCCCGTTTTTAGGTATGACATGTTATGGAAAATAAACCACACAGCTCAAAGGTCAAAAGGGTTGACCTTCAAAATATGGATGAAAGTTGGAACGTGGCAAGAACATCGTGAATACAGCATGTTGTAAGAAGACACAAAGACGAATCAGCATTTTAAAAGCAGTCACATTTATTTTGCGTTCCTTGTACACAGTTGCTCGGCAGCCTTTCGTGCGAGCACTTTGATAGGATTTACTATGGGATTTCCACGTCGCTTACTAAAAAATAAATACAAGACAAAGTGTTCCACCGCTCAAAAATATACAAAGGTCTGAAAATAATGTAAACTTTAAAAACTTTTTTTTTTTTTACAAAAAAAAAAAAAAAATCAACAACCTTTGAGACGATTCTAAAAGTTATTGTATTTACAAGTTTGTACAAAAACACAGAAAGCCGACATCTACTACGTATATATCAAAATTCATCTGAAATAAAGTAAAATGCATCCAGTACCACAAGGTTGGCTGTACTTTTTTTAGCACTGATATTGTATTTTCAAGAATGTTTCACTCAAGTAAACAGTTTGATGCGCTTTCTAGCTACTGGCAGAAGCATCTACTCTGCTCACAAAGTCCTAAAATACTCTGATAGATGCTTAAGGAAACAGCTCCATGTAAAGGTCTATAAATATCTGCAGGTACAGTATGAGATCAATGAAACTTCACAAACATCACTTCATCAGTGCAAAAGAAAAAAAACCAACAAAAAAAGAAAGACAAGAACAAGAAACAAGTAAAAAGGGTTGGAATGAAGGTTCACAGATATAACCCATGGTGTACCCTGTTAAAGGACTTTGCATTAACTATGGAGTCTCGTGAAGGCCATAAATATAGTGATGTTGGTGTATCGGAGGCCCTGAGCAATCAAACAGTCACGCTGGAAGATAACGAGATGGAGGCGTCACACTGGCACGGCTATAAACGTGGTGTAGGAAGCGGAATGATCATTCCATTATGTGGCCATGTGAACTGTGTTTCTAATATTTATTATTTAAAATAGTGGAGATGCTTGCAGCAATCTACAATTAATTTGTTCCAACTTGTTCACACACACAAATCAACACACCTGCTCCAGATGGTGATTCAGCTGCTTCTGTCCTTTTCCCAAACACTCCTGTTTGGGGAAGGGACGTGCGTCTGCAGCGTGCAGGACTCCACAGAAACCTGGCTCTGAGGCCAGCGGGCAGGAGAGCCAGCGCGTCGAAGCATCAGGTTAGCGCGCGTCTGCCAACCCGCATCTCGCTGAAGTATTCCAACCAGATTCATGTCTAATATTCGATTTCCGTCTGAACTTTGACAATAGATGAAAAATGAACACAAAAGGGTGTAGAGAGCTTGACAGTTTGAGAAAATCAAACAAAATGAAGACAATATCATTTCATAATGGTGGGAATAGAAGTACGCGTGTACGCCTGCTGGGGGCTTCTGTTTTCTAGGGCAGAGTAGTCTTCCGGAGGACACCGAGGCTACTTTTGGCATTTTGCATAACGCTTGAAGGACTCAGGGCTGCCGCCGTCATTTATCCGGAGCTTGGAACAAACGCCGGCATCTCTTTCGGCTCTCCTGTTGGTCTCTGCAGCCAGTGTGTGAAGAACAATGAGAAACATCTCCAGAGGAGAAGCATCCAAGTGAAAAGCTGCTAACAATTCATTTGCATTTTTTCCAAAGTGTTCAACAGAGAGGCATCCAGATTTACTGCCTGTTTACAAAAATAAACACGTCGGAGAGTCTGGAATGAAGTGTGGAAAGTGAGGGTTTTGAGGAGGAATGTGGAAAGTGGCGGTGAGTCAGCGTCCCTGTCCTCCGTCAAACTGAGCCCCGTCCGGCCTCAAACCCCTCTGACGCCACCAGACTTGCTGATTCCCGCTGCCGGGTCGTTTAAACGCCGGGCCAATCAGATCCTCCCCACACTTTCTGTCCCCGCTACACAATTCAAACACGTGCCCCAGTCAGCGCACTGCGACGACCCCTGGACTGATTGGCTTCCTCAAATCACATGACCTCCTCCCACTTTTGGATCACTTTTTTTGAATCTTGCTCTGCAACATCTGCTTCCTTCTTTTCTAGTTAAATCCAGACTCTGACGCTTTTATTGCATGAGAATTTTTAAGATACTTGTGATTATTCTTTGACACAATTGCTATTGTTCGTTACGGGGATAGCTTTAAAAGAAACTTTTCTCGGTAAATGTAAAAATAGTGCCCCGTTGCAGCAGTATTCACAGAATACAGTAGAGTTCTCTATTTTTACAGCATGCTAGTGAGCTAAATCCTTTCCTAAAGGTCGTCTCCTGGTCAAAACCCGTCAGGATTCAACATTTCTTGTTCTGCTGTTGGGCTGAGGGCAGGAACCAGCTGGAGACCTTGCAAACAAGTATGTTAGAAACATTTTTGTGCCCAGCTGAACTGTAATAACGTCAATTTATTTGTTTGCTTTAAATTTGTACAGTAGGAAACTCTGGATGCATTTGATTTGTATTTTTGACTTAAATGGTTTCCTGCACGTGAACCAGCAGGTAACCTCTGGAACCGCAGAGGGATCAACACCAGTGTGTTACCAATAGTCCGGCCCTCATCACATCACAGAGTCCTTCTGGTCCTCCTTTATGTGTTTGTTTGTTATTTTAATAAAAATACCTTGTCTGGTTTTAGATGGAGTCCAGGGAGGAGTGGTCATCGTGGGGGCTCCCGTCTGAGTTCTCGGTCTCGCCTTCGGAGATGGCCTGCATGGGGGCTGAGAACAGCCTGCTGCGCATGCTGTAGCGGCTGCTGTTGGCCGGCGGAGGGATGCGGGAGCGGCCCTGCCTGGCAGCGGCACAGCTGGGGAAGGGTTTGGGGGAGAGGCCTTCGGCGCTGGCTTTGGGGTAGGGGCTGGGGAGCTGCTCCGCTCCCGGCGGACACTGCAGCGGGGAGGCGGGATCCTCGGGGGGTCTGGGCGATTCCGCCAGGGAATCTCCAGGAAGTTTAGGAGCGCTGGGACTCTTGAGGATCTCCGTGGCAGACATGCGGTAGCTGGAGTCGGAGCGGCTGCCCTTCTTCAGCAGCAGCAGTTTGAACTCCTCGCTGGAGGTGCTGGACTTCTTTGCGTTGCGGTAGATGGGCCCGGTGACTCTGTGCGGCCCCGGCGGGGTCACGGCGGGGGCGGGGGACGCTCCGGAGACGGGTGAGCTCACCGTGCTGCTGGGCGGAGTGCTCCCAGGCGTGGCATTCAGGCGGTTTTTCACAACCAACTCGGTGGAATCCTTCCGGCCTAGAACCTTCCGTTTTGACCTGAAGATCAGCAAATCACAATCTGTCAACTCAACAGGAACCTTGCAAAAACCAGAAATGACCCAGTTCTTGCTGACTCACCTGTGAATCATAGCAAACAGATCCTCCGTGGTCCGAGCTTTGGCGGGCGACAGAAAGACGCCGTCGTCTTCTGGCCGGGACTCCTCGCACAGCAGGGGGGCCGCGGGATCGCTGGCTGTCAGGTCTGCAGACAGGCAGAAGTGGTTACAGCGAGCACCCCTCACGGGCGCATCCCAGCGGGCGTGAAGACGCCGAAAGGCCACCTTTGCTGTAGTCGTCCTCCGCGTCTGCTGTGCTCTCCTCCTTGCTGTCCTGAGAGACGCTTTGGGTTGAAATTCCGGACGAGTCCCATTCTCCCTCCGTGCTTCCGTCGGTGCTGACTGAATGGCTCTGCAGAGACTCCGCAGAGCCGCCGTCCACGGCGTTGAATCTCTTGGGTGAGCTGTGCTGAACCGGTCCGGTCTGACACCGATGCTCCTCTGCTTCCTCTTGTTGTTTGGACGGCTCCGGCAGCTGCTGCTCTTCGGGCTCGGAGCCACAGGCTCCAGAGCTGAGCGGCGCTTCCACGGACTCTCGGCAGGCGTCTGGAGTTTGGGATCTGTCCACTGGATCTGAGCCCAGTCCAACTGCAGGGACCATCTCTGAAGGTTCTCTGTCCTGATGGTTCCACTGCTCGTTCTGACTTGCTGCGCCTCCATCTGCTAGTTCTTCACTGGATGTGAACATGGAGTCACAGGAGCCCTTGGACCATGGGACTGACCTGTGCAGCAGGGGGCTCTTCAGCTCCAAGGTTGTGCTATTACAGAAGGTGTTGTTGGCGGGGAGACATTTGAGCTGCCTGGAGGCGCTTTTGTCTTCATGGCTTCCGTTGTGATCCTGACTGATGGGGCGCAGCTGCACCGAGTGGAGCGCTGCGGGTGTGATGGTCACGCAGTGGGCGCTAAAGACCTGAGACGGAGGGGGCACCAATGGTTTGGGCCACGCTGCGGGGCTTTGCTTCTGAGTCTGGACTCTCTGGGCCGAAACCTTGCTGTCGACCACACGAAGAGCACTTAAATCGAGGTGGGAGGGAGGGATCATGGGCAGCTCCAGGTCTCTGCTTGGAGAGGAGGACAGCGGCTGCATGGACAGTGAGGAAAGAGACGACTTTCTCTCTGGAACCTTGGGCTTCCGCTTCCCACCGGATGGCGACAGTGGTCCAGGGAAGAAAGCGGAGGGAAAGGAGGAGGTGGGCGTTTCTGACTGACTGGAGTAGCCACTGGAGGGGCTGGCCAGGCCTCCCAGTTTCTCAGGAGACGGGAGCTTGAAGTCTCCCTCCACCGATGGGAGCGAGGGCGTGGTGGCTCTGGACCCAGAGGTCTGGGACTCGGAGCTTTCCTGGGACTTGATGCACTCGATGACGGTCGTACCAGTCGCTGTGCTGGAGTTGGACAGAGACCGGTAGGGGTCGCTGGACTTTAAATCGTTTAAAAGCCACAGGTCTGCATAGTCTGACTGCGCAATCCCCTCATCTTTAAAAGAATGAGCGTCTGCAGAGCTGAAAACACCTAAATCTGGTAGTTCGGCGGAGGCCTCGCCCCCCCAGAGCTCTCTGTCTAATGAGGACTTTTCTAAGTGACCCGAGGAGCCAGACAACCCCGTCAGCGGCCTCCGCTCTCTCAGCGGAGGCTGCTGCCCGCACGAGATCTTTGGTTCTTTCTTATCAGGGACGTTCCCCTCACTGCATATTTTTCTTAGGGATGAACTCCTCCTGGGTGGACACGGCTTCGCCTTTGCTTTCCTCAGAGAGAGGCAGTGTCTCCCCGGAGTCACGTGACCACTCGGCTCAGAGAGGCCACAGCCGCGAGCCGGGGTCTGCATAGCTGTACGTGAAGCTTTTGCTCCCCTTCAGTCCGCAGTCGAAGTGCATGGAGGTGTAGTAGCCTTCGGTGTCCACAGAGTAGTGTGAGACCGTGTCAGCTTTCTCCGATGGCGGTTTGTCGGAGTAGCTGCTCTCACAGGTGGCCATGCTGGTGTAACTGGGGCACCCGAGGCTGCTCTCAGCCTCCCTGCTCAGCTCGGGGCTGATATCCTGTGAGTGTGGGAGGTCTGAATGGCTGTAGCCCCATTCGGCCTCAATGGAAGCACTGGCCCCTACCTCCTCTAAAATGTCCATGGCTGTGGAGGAGAAGGAACCGGCCCGCTGAGACCTGAGGCCGGGGTACTGGTCCAGAGCGAAGTTGGCCTGGTCGTCGTTGGTGTGGGTGGCGGTGTTCAGGGAGAGCTCAGAGTCGCAGTGTGAGGAGCCCGTCAGCTGTGGAGATGCTGCCGGTGGGATGGTTTCAGAGGTCTGCGAGGGGCACGTGGAGCTGCTCCCGCTCCAGTTCCCACTGGATGACTGGTGATCGTCCTTGTGGTCCATCTGGCCTCCCAGTACACCGGCGGCTGACACAGAGTGGACGGGACTGCTGAAGGTGTCTGAACTGGACGAGATCTCACAGCTGCCCAGGTCTGCCTTCCTGGGCAGCTGGGATCTGGTCCTCTCCATCCAGCTGCACTCTGGACTCTCCGAGAGCTGCTGGTACTTCAGGCCCAGCTGGTGTTCCGATGCCGCCGGCTCATATGCGCTTTCTTCTCCATCCTTTATGATCAGCTCTCCTGGGCCGGGCAGGAAATTGGCCGCGTCAAAGTGGGACATGACGTCCTCGTCACTGTCGTTGTGCCCGCTGCGTACCATCCAGTTTCCGTCTCTGGGCAGACTACGGGAACGCAGGCGCGTGTCCACGGAGGTGGTAAACATGACTTCAGCACTGTCTGTCAGACAGGAAATGTTTCCAGCTGAGTGGGAGAGAGAGAGCGAGACCCCGTGGCCTCTCTGGCTTCGGATCCTCCTTCTCGACGGCACTCCTGAGATCAAGAAGTCCTCCGTCTGGCAGCCTGAGTCTCTAGTGTTGATATGATGAGCCAGTTCTTCGCTGGAAGGAGTGATATCAGGACTGGCGTGAACGATCACTGTTCGGTCTCTGGACCCAGGAGAGTCATCAGAGTCTGCAAGAAGACACAAGGACACAGTAACGCCACACATCCGCACCTCTCAGCTCTTCTCTCGTCCATGGCTTCTCCATAGCAGGTGGGTCACCGTGTTGGAACAAGGACTTCAGCCAATCGTACACACGATGTACGCTGCTTTAGGTTGAAAAGCACCTCAGAAGCTACATCACTCCTCACGCGTTTTCGTGTCTCTTTTATCTGTCGTGTCTCTGATGCTGTGTAATAAAAGCCTCTACTGGCCCCAAAATATCTTAAAGTACAGAGTAAACTGGGACTGAAAATATACCTCCTTTCATATTACACCACTGATATGTTGGGTCTAATTCCGCCTGCAACTAAATTTACTAGCTATGCAGAATAATAATACAAAAAAACAAATTAATGCAACATCCGTAAAAGAGACTCTTACGATCACGAGGTAAAACATGCAGCACATGAGACAAACTTGACTTCTGCCTCGGCGGCAGCAGTTAGAGCCTCGCATCAGACGGCCTCACCTAAGTCGTGGTGCACCTGTCTGGGAATGCCGGCGACCGTCCTGCGTCTCCTCAGCTTCCTCCTCCTCTGAAGCACGGACTGCGAGTGAACGAGTGAGCAGCGCACACTGGCATCTCTGTCAAAGCCAACCCCTGCGACAGAGGCAGGACATGTGAGGAATCTTTGTTTGGAGGCAACCGCAGCAACCGCTCCATGCCTTCTCTGGCTGCCTCGAGAAGAAAGAGGAGCGAAACCCGGCTGCATTAGAGTATCAAATCTACAAAAGCAGCTGGCAGGGATGGAGGGCACAGCAGAGGCAGGGTGCCATTTGCTGCTGAACCTATCTGAGCTGTCAGATTAGCGGTCGTCGTATCGGTAACGGTCAACCCTGACCCAGCGAGCGAACCCTGCTCTCTGCTGCAGTGTGGCTGTGGTCCATCCTTGTTTTCTGTCTCTCTCTAGATTATGTCTGTCATGTGAGGGCCGGTCAGGCCTTTGGGCACCATAAGCAATCGCTGAACTTTGCTCACAATCTGCAGTTCTTCCTCAAACGCTCTCTGACTCAGCCGCCACTTAGTGTACAACTCTCCCTTTGACTGGCTGCGAGCGAGGCCACATTACCATCAGGCAGCCCTTTTCAGCCACTTGGACAAAAGTACAGTAATTAGCATTCTTGTCACAGCATCTCGCCTCGCAGTCACATGCACGGGGCTTTGAAGCATCAGAGAAGTTAATGGGCCAGGAAGCGTGACTTGGGAACTGAGCACATCGAGAATGGTGACGTTAATGCTTTTAATGCGTGAAAATGTCCGAATTTCAGATTTATCAGCAAAGCAGGAAGGCTGTAGTGCATAAAGCTGTTGTTGAAACAGGAAGCAGCTCTCGTTCAGTCTGCAGGAATGTGTGTTAGCACAAACACCAGCAGTAAAGATTAAAACAGTGCAGTTAGTTATATTAATGATGAGAGGAGCTTGATCAGGAGTTTGACATCACTCTCAGGTTTTACATACACCTTAGCTAAAGGTTAGGTCTAATTCACTTGGTTTGGCACAGTAAAAACAAGCAGAGAAGAAGACTTTCTAGGCTGCTCACAGGCTTCAGGGGGTGTTTTGATACCGGAATTACATCTAAAATCAATTAAAAAAGTGTAAAATGCATTTTAATTTATTAAAAAACTGAAACTAATAATGATTTTATGTGACCAATTTTTACATTAAGTCTTTTTTGAGGATCAAAAAAGGTTAGTTATCCAATTTGATATGAATATTTGCCATTCCTTTATGATCTTTTACTGTATTTTCTTCTATTTTCTAATTTCTGGCGAAACAGTTTGTTGGTAATCAAGACTGGCAGTAACTAAAACATTACATAAACATATAAAAAGAGGTCCAAACATGTAGAACATGAACGAATCAAAATTCTAACTTCATTGAGGGCCATGTGAGATCTGCTGACGTGTCTGTCTCTGCAGCCCAGACAGCAGTGTTATGTTGCAAATTTAAATTCTAACGAACTAGAGCTTAGCTGTGGGCACAAGCGCCATCAGACGAAGACAAAAAAAGCTTGGAGTTTACCGGTCACATTTATAGGGATGACACATGAGTTGATGACTTGGGAACAGCTTTTCATTCTCTCCTCGGGGGTGGGCAGCGGCAGGGCTTTAGACCAGTTAGTCTGCTTGTCCAGGGTGGAGGGGATGTTAGGGATGGGAAACTTAGACCGGTGGCCTAGGGCCACTCCGTCGGTGTCGGGGTCAGAGGCTGGAGCCTGCAACAGATGAATATTTGCATGGTTAGGTGGGTTGGGGTTAGATGGCATCACATGACAATCAGTGTAATCCACTCAGCTGCTACTAAGGATGTGGAGTTTGAATTATGGAATCTCTGTGCAGTTAAACAGAACATAGATGGAGAAAAACATCCCCTAGGAGCTGAGTTTATCATGAAAAAGCTGGTCAGTAATGTAGACAGAGAGCATGCTTTAGTAGAAAACAGGAAGCAACAGAGAAAAGTCAAAGGATCTGGTCAGTAGTTTCATGCAAGTCAAATGAGGTCAACCAACCTCTGCAGTTGCTCTTCACACTGAAATACATACAGCTTTAAAAAGGAAAGAACACCATTTGCTCGGCAGCTAATGTGACAAACAGTCA
>CAAE01013775.1:3944-26155 GCA_000180735.1 Tetraodon nigroviridis | reverse complement strand
GATTCAAACTGAATTACAGCACAAAACAGACCAAAACAAAACAAATGAGGACACAAATGACACAAATATAGATGGAGATTTCACAAAAAACATAAACACAATATCACAGGGAGCGGAACATAACGGGGGAAATATTTGACTCTATTCTCTAGACAAAGAAAAATAAATATATACAAGTCTTTCAAGTAGGTTTTGCACATTTCTTGGTTAAGGACATCTCAAATAATTTTTCAACAGTAAATATAGAGAGGGAAATAAAATGTAATCAATAATACTTAAAGAAGAAACCCCAAAAGGTTCATATGTGCTTGGTATGGGGACTGTTTGAATTAAGACTACTTGAACGTCCCAAAAGCTAGAGAGAAGTTGTTTTGGACATTAAGTTGTGTCTCACCGTGGTCAGGTTTATGCCTCTCTGGCTGATGTGTGCAGGGGGGTACATGGGCATCGGGGGGAATGCTGAGATGGTTACTCTTCGCTCCCTGCAGCCTGACCGTCTCCTCAGCTGATCTGAAAACACAGACCACCAACTGTAATGTAGGAGAGTTTTTTTTTAATGTGCCTAAGACATTATTTAATATACAAATAATTTCTTTGTGTTAAGTAATTCCTGGTCAAAAGTGATTAAAAATCATTACTAAGTTAACTGTGTTAAGAACAATTCAGCTTCTCGCAACGGTTTGGTGTAATTATACCAAATGACCACAAGATGGCAGAATTACCCTAAAAACCCACATTCTTTTTTAGCAGCATTAAAGACCGTATTTAAGAGGATTGTGATTATAAATGATAATAAATATTTAAATTGACATCAAATATAAAGAAGACATGATGATTATGAAGGCCAAAAACAGTGGCAACCAGCTCTGTGGCAGCTGGGACCTCACCTTGGTTCAGGGTCCACAGGCTGAAGTTGGCTCGCCCATAGAGCTGTTCTATACATGCTGGCCGCGTGGAGGGCTGGAAAATGTTCCTCTGATTGTGCCAGGGAGCTTGGTAATGGACTGTCCGCTTACTCTCCACATCCAGGCTCGACTCCGCTGTCAGGGAGACACAGACCAGCTCAGGCGACATCGAAGGACCAAACAAAGAGCAGGAAGATGACGTGGAAACTCTGCCAAGATTTCAAGTGCTGTCAGCATGGAATCGAAGGCTGGACTGGCCTGTAAGTGGCTCCTGCACCACATGCTGTCATGGGTCACCAGAAGAGTTAAACTAGTCATCTCAGAAAGATGAAATGCAGATCAAACACTAGCCTGATTTCCATCAGAAGAGAGAGAAAAGAGAGACAGTCTGAGCTGATGTTTGTTTGCTGGTGCGGGGCTACCACCTGCAGCTTCACTATAGGCTTTAGTGCAACCTGATACTGTGACTTTCACGCAAACATCACCTGTACCAATCTCACCCCCTCACACCTCATCAGGTTACAGCGTTCTGGCTCTCAGGTTACGTAGGCGGACCAGACAAGGAACGCTGCCCTACGTGTTCAGCATTTATGCTTCTCTGGATGCTAAATCCTGAAATCACCTGCAGAGATTATACAGCATATGGGGTGAAATAAAACAATCGCATAAAGAAAGAACGATCAAGGTTTCTGTTCATAAGAATAAAATAAATTGCACTCTCTGAGTCTTTGTTTTGGTTTTTCCTACCTGGCAGATGTTGCTTGGCTCGTACTTGACCCGACAGCTTCAGTAAAAACACTCTCACCCCTGCTTGTGCCAGAGAGGAGCTTTGCTTGAGCACACGGTGTTTGCTCTGTGGTCCAGCCAAGAGTTAAACTTTATTCGATTTGATGCAAAAAAGCAATAACTCAGCTGCTAATCATGGCGAGGTGGAGCGCAGCAGGAAACCCAGGTTTAGAGTCCGGTCTTTCTACCAGAAAGACAGCTGAGAGTTTTCTGACCTCTACGGGAACCATGCTACCAGAGGTAATCCCCACAGAGATGGGCTGTTTATCTGTTAGATGACTTGATGTTTTCCATAAGACACACACCGGAGTGAGCCAAGAGCAGCATGTGGTGACCCCGCTGACCCGAGAACGGCCTCTGTGTAATGTCTGCTGCTCTGCTGGATGTCAATTCATCAAAGGGTAGTTTTATATAACTGTAACGCCTCTGCTTTTATCGCAGTTTTGTGTTTTACTGTGAAAGGTGTTCTGGCTGGTTACAGATGAAACAGATGCTCTTGGTTTTTTTCTGCGTCAGTCAAATGATTTAACTTAGGAAACAGGCACAGCAGTCCAGTTCAACGAGTTGAGATTCTTATTTGCTTACTGATGCAAGTAAAGCAGCGGTGAGAAAGCACACACTTTTAGGCTAAGCTTTATGTTCTGGACGCTGTTTCTCTGTTCTTCAGGAATAACCCAAAGCGATTGGTATCACTCTGCGGTCGGCGTTCGCCTGAAGTTGGGCCAGCCTGGGCCTGCGTTCAAAAACTCACAACAATAAATAAACAGCCTTGTTAGCTGAATATTCTTTCATGTCGTCCACAGCTGCTGTGATTTATTTTTTCTAAAGCCATTTCTTCTGGAGTGTGAGACGCTGCACTAGTGTTCCTGTAAACAACACGTGTGCGTGTTTCAGGTTCCTGACAGGCTGTGCAGAGCCAGGCAGCTACGCAGTCCTGCCGTGAGATAAGTGAGCGAGCAGTGATGTGTTGAAAGATTCGAGGCGTCTGACACCGCCAGACCCCGCCTCCCTGCTGAGCGATGAACCGCTGGCCTTGCCGTGACTCCTTCGCCGTCGCCAGCACACTAAAAAAAACCCATCCGACAATAACAACAACACCGAGGACGCAGACGGAGAATGTTCCTGTTCTTCGCTCGGATTATAAAACGCCCCGCTTCTCCTTTTCAGAGATTTGGACACAGCAGACGTGCATGTGACAGACCACTTAGCAGGTTTCCACGGTGACAGGCGACCAAAGGGGAAACGCGTTTGTGGGAGAACCACAGTCAGCTGAAGCCTCCAAGCACAGCCAAAGAAAACACGTCGGCCTTCAGCCCCCTCGGTGACCCCCGGCTTTCCCTTCCTCCCACAGGCTGAACACACGGCCACGCTGAGGCCAATGAGCCACATGGTCTCAGGTGAGAACAAAAACACGATGCAGAGAAAGTCTGAATGGCGGATGAGGAAGCCCGCTTTAAACACTCACCACGATAAAAGTTGGTGAAACCAGACACAAGTGTGAAAAAGGCTGAGATTTTAAAAGAGCTATCTGCTAGAATAAAATCTGCTTAAAATCCTCCCAAACGTTAGCACTACATCAGCTCTCCTCTCCATCTGTGGAGGAATTCCCCCTCCAGCACCAGTGGGTCCCACCAGCAGCCCTGCAGGCCAGGACGAGGGGATGAAAGGCTGCATCATCACAGCGTCGGTGCTCTGTAATTTACTAAGTGTTGGCCCAGACGGGGGCAAGGCCAGCCCCCCTCAAAGCCACCTTCACACACCTACAATTTGCCTGCACCCTGGGAAAACATAATTACAGTGGTCTGTGATTAGGTCACACTTTGATAAGGAGGACTTTCAGAACGTAGCCCAGACTGACAGCTCTGCACCGCCCAAGAGAGACGGAAATGACGCCGTCAAATCTTCCCTATTCAACGGTGTGGCTTCAGATGAGCTTCCCTGTAGTAACAAATTCCACTAAATACTTGTAAAAGCCAGGTTTTTCCATGGACATGGCTGTCTGATTCAGGCGGACATGCAGGAAAAGAAGACTTTCTGCACAAATCCAGCGTAGTTAGAGGGAATTCTACAGTGCCTCGCAGGAGCAGACAGAGCCGTGAAATCAGCCAGTAACCACCTCAGTCTCGTGTCTTTGCTGTCCCTCTGCTGCCACGATGACCTGCTGCTCCAGTGGAACATCTGCTGACACACACACCCCCACCCCACCCCCACCCCTCACCAACACCACCATCCCCTTCCCCACTCAGCGCTGGGTACAGATGGTCCGGCCAGGCCTCCACTCAGACTGCCACTAATCTGTTTACGGTGCCCTATAGGACAAGTGGGAGTGTGACTCTAAAACCGCTGCAACAACAATGATGCGACTAGAGCCCACGGCTGAGGCCAGGGCTGAGGAGGGTGGAGGGTGGAGGGCGCAGAGGGATGGTGCAGCGCAAATAAGTGTGAGTAAAAAAAAAAAAAATTCAAAAAGTCACTTCTACTGTACAACAGTCTGATTTAACACCGTGCTATATCATCAATGGGATGCAATAATAATCTTAATCTCAATCAAATAATTGCTCAATAACAGTAAAAAATATTCTTGTATGGGACAAATATTGCTCACCTGATCAGGACAGAAGTCAACAGGTAAACAGGTGTCCATCAGAGGGTTAATGATCTGCACCAATCAGTAAAACCAACAACAGTGACGACTCCCACTGAAGTGTCAACTCGCTCTGCTGGAGAAAGACCCGTCTGATTATTAAAGCACAGGGACAACCGTCCCCAAGCCAGCAGGCGCACAGTAATACCCGTCTCCCGGGGTAATCCGCTCTGAGCAAACATCCTCCTCCCAGCTGATCGTTGTGATATGGCTGCCGATGACCCACTGAGAGCAGGTGGGACTCGGGATTGTTTCCGTCCAGGGAAGACGCGAGGCGGACGTCTGCAGACCCCTGGAGGTGTTTCACTGGGTTAAACCCTCCCTGGAACGCTGGCTACAGCTTTGCTTCCAGTCCAAGTGGTTGAAATGAAAACTCAAGGACGGATAAGCAGGAGCATGTGTAAGGAAGTAAGCAGACACCGTATACACACCACCTCTGCTTCCATTCAGAGAAACACAACTAGACAGACGTAATGCCTTAAACCTGCTAATTTCAGAATCCTGTATGCAAAATGGTTCCTGAATCCGGCACAAGGTTTGGGTTTAGTATGCTGGGAGGGAGCTCAACCAGGGAAAAACCCTTTTTCCATCCCTTTTCCTCGTACATGGATTTTTACATACTTTCCACAGAAAACTTCCCGGCTCTGAAGTGCTGACACCGTCCACACAGTTGACATGACTCCACAAGCAGAAGCCTGACTTCACAGGTCACCTGTGGCGTGACTGAAGAGGAAGGAAGGCAAAGCTCTTCCTGACAGCACACCTACGCAGCCGGGCTCTCCCTCACCTCACCTGGAGCTACTTTGATCTGGAATAGCAGGTGGGTCCGGTGACCCCCTGCTTGGAATGTGATTCTGGGACGCAGGAGGCCAAAGGGGGGCCAACTGGGCCATTGTGGCAGGCTGGCCCCGCGTTCCCTTGTCTACAGGTACCACCACAGAGGACCTCCTTTCTAAATCTATTAAAAGCAACTTGCAGGACAATTTGAAAGTGTATGATTTATCTCTTTATCGCTTCAGAATGAAAGGGGTTTCGATGAGCTCAACGTGGCAGCTGGAGACCTGTTTAATTGCAGTGCTTTAAATTTGTTACAAATTGGCAGCGAGCAAGAATCGAAACCATACGTGCGCAGACGGAGACGCCTTCTGCCCTCAGGCTCTGGATCTGATCCTGGCTTTTGGAACTGTGTGAGAGCCATGAGGAAAGAGGAGGGGAATCCCGTCTCATATCACAGTTTCCTGATTGCGGGAATAAATGCGGGACCTCTGAATGGGGAATTTAACAGAGGAGACACGAGTCGCCACTACACCTGATGTCCCATGCAAATGCAACCACACGCCAGGAAAACAGTCGGAGATTAAAAAAGAAAAGAGTTTTAAACATCTACAAAATGGATGGGAAAAACCTACAAACCTACATTAACGAAGACTTAATCCTCACAGTTTTCCACTCCTTAAACACACACACACACACACACACACAAGCAAGCTGAAATACCTGGATATTTTGGATATTGTTTAATATCATGCACATGCTACATTTCCTATGCCTGGAATCTAAAACTGCAGCAGAAGAGCTGTGTGCTCCAGTCAGGCCAGGTTTCTCAGCTGCTTCAAATTACCACTACAAAGCGGAACAGCGCGGCGTGGGGACTTTGAAATACTTTCCATTTTGGACCCTCCAGAGTGATACAAACTGCAGGATCGGCACGAGCCCAACATGAGGACCTCTTAGTGCAAACGTGGAGGCTTAGCTGGGCTGATGATGGATGGCATGTTTGCAAATATCTCACTGTAAAACATTTAACAGCACGCGTCTGCGGTGTGTTTTATGGCACTGGCAATTTCAACACAGCACATTTATTTGACTGTATCATTAAAATGCTGGTGTTGTTGGGTCTGTGCGTGTAATAAACAGGATGAAAAAAGGAAAAGCAGTGAAAGCACATTTTAAAAAGTGCTAGCTTCAGAACTGGCTGCTAAATACCACATGCTGTCAATTACACAGTGACTCAAGAGTTGTGCTTAAATAAAATGTAAACATAGCTTCTATATTTAGTGTAGTTGACCTTCCTGCTTTGTTCTGTGACATGGAATTAATTGTTTTAGTTATGTTCATCATCATCATCATTAGTTCAGTATGTGAAACACTGAATCATGAACACTGAAACTCCTCTTCATTCATCCTCTTCTGCATAAGTTAATAATACTGCTGTCTGCGGAGCGTTGGTCTGCCTGTCCTATTTACTGAGCAAACACTCGTCTCATTTTTATGGGGTCAGCCTGAATTCAGCAACCTTTTACCTCTTGACCTGCAGCCACCTCATTATTAGGTCTGCACAAAGACTGGGAGGTCAGCTCATGTCCGTAAACACTCACTTATTCCATTTGCACCTCATCCTCATCAAACCAAAAATGATTTCGCGGGTTTGAGAGAGGAGATTCAGGCAGCACCCAGAGGTGTCTCACAGGTAAAGCAGAGCAGACCGCTGTTAGGACACAGACAGTCCCCTGAAGTATACTTAACATTCCTTCAGCATTTAAAGCAGCATGAAGTTCATTTTACAGCTCTCTTTCCTCCTGATTCCCCACACACACACCCTCTCACATCCCATCATTTAACAGCCTTTGAGGTCACAGCTGATTCCTATTGGGCAGTAATGGCTCCCCCACTGAGCTTGGCCCACGTCCCTGCTTTCACCAGACCTTTGAAGCCCTCACACACACACACACACACACACACATGCGCACGCTCATGCCCTGCCTCAGTGGAGGAGGAAGGGGTGTGTCTGGGCTGGTCCCAGCCCCAAAAAAACTCCTCTTCTGGTTTCCATACCCTCCAGGTGCACCTGGTCTATTACCCTTACAACAAAAATGCGTGCTCTTTGACCTCCTGCTTTTGTTCAGTCTTCGCTCTGGTCTGACTGGCACCTGAAGAAAGGCGGGAACCGTTTATGAGAGTGTTAAACAGAGAACAACGTTCTGGCCCCGTTCAAAGTAGCATTTGGGTCCATGAAAAACCATGAAATCAAGACTAATGAGAAAGACATAAACTTGGCGGCTAGCTCGTATCAATGCTTACCAGAATGTGGCTGCATCGACAAAGGGTCAGATAAAAGTATTTTTCCTCTGTGGTCAGGCAGGATGAGAGATCACGTGACACCGAATTTACCTTTCCATGAGTTCCAAGCTAAGAAAAACAAGGGCAGCAGAGGAGATTAATCTTTCGCCAGCCCACATTTCAGGCAGACCAACACGCTTCAGCGAGCCGTTTGTTCCTGCGCGTCACTCAAACAGTGAAGCGTGCATCATGCTGGCTCCACATCACAGACATGATGTCATTTCAAAGCCCTACCGCACGTGCACTCAGCGGCAAAACAACTGACAGAGGTATTTCATGCCACGCAGCACACGTACTTTCAAATGGTAAACTCAATTCTCAACAACGTCTGCCGTGCACGACAAACACCAGGAGGACTGTGCACGGGGCCCTGGACTGCACTCCTTGCAGATGTTTTCACACTGATGAGACTGACACGGAAGCCTCTGCCTTCATATACACAACTAACCCTCAGCAGCGCTGAGTGATGCGAGCCTCACCTCGCGTCTGCCATCACTATCAGCAGCGCCACAAACACGAGCCAGACCTCCATAAAGGCCCCGCCAGCTCTGGGTGGAGCCTTTCATTTATTTCACTTGTTATTCAACGTGTGCTGTGGGGTCAGAGGGCACTCCAGTCCAGGTCCCAAACAGCCACAAAGGTTATGGAAACACTGAGCTGAGGTACGCATGTGTGTGTGTAAACCTCTCACCTCTGCCTTTCTCACCTGTCTGGGGTGCACGAGGCTATAGACAGTGTTATATAAAAGTCTGAGCGGTTGAATCACAGGAGGTTTTCTCTTCAGTTTCCCGTGTAAACACGGCCTGTGTGAGCCTCAGACTTTACTGGCATCACTCGCTGCTCACACGGGGCACAATAAGCTGAGCAGACAGACTGTGAAGGGAGGAGAAATACACAAGGGCTGAAAGAAAAAGCCAGAACTCAGACAGAGAGGAAGGTGTGGTTTGGAAAGAGATGACGCGGGCGAATTCACGTGCTGGACCACTGCGATGGAAACCTCTGTTTAACTGACAAATGACTGAGGTCGGTTTTTTCGTGCTTGTGTGTGTCTGTGGTGAGGCCTTCACGAGGGGGTGGCATTAGTGAGCTGACGGGGCCGGGCGGAGCTGGGCCTCGGCCATCACTCCCACATCCCTGATGGGACACCAGAGTCCAGGCTGACACAAACTATTGGCTGGCTAAAATACACAGCTAGTGAAAAAAAACCAAACTATCAGACAACCCCGGCTTTCACTTCTTTACCCAAATAATCCTAGATCGAAAAACCAGGGTGAGGGGATAGATTTAAGAACACAAATGATAGGAGAGAGTAATCTAACTGTAGTTTAATAAAATGTTGCTGTGAGACATAAAACCATTACTCTGAACCCTGAGCTTTTGGTCCGTCGACACCAAAGCGACACCAGTCCAGCACAGACGCAAACTGTTGAAGATTCTCATCTGCAGGGCGACAACTCAGCGTTGAGCAGCCCTCTGAGTGAACTCTGACCGTCACAGATGTGCTGGAACCAGAACACATGTACCTTCCTATTGTTAGCGTCTCTGACGCAGGACAATTACTGCAACACAGATGTGCACTGTTAGAAATTGTTGTTTGTGTGTGTGTGTGAGGGTGTGGGAGAGCCTCTTACAATATTTACTTGTTAAAGGCATCGTTTAGCGGGAGTGATCAAACTGGTCACAACCACCCATTTCACTAACGTTTATTTCACACTGAGCAAAACTCAACGACTGCTGTGGTGTGTGTGTTGTTCTCAACCCCTCGTCTCCGTAGAAGTGGGCAAACGTGGAAAGGGGGCACTTTTTCCGCATCTGATCGTACCTCAGCTGGGGAGGGACACTTAATGAGCAGCCCTAAACTGAACCATGAGCAGTCTGCAGAGCAACAAACCAAAGGCACTAAGATTTTAAATGCATTGTGATTAAAATAGGGATATATTGTTTCCAGATGTACTGCAGATAAATTCTCTTGGTACTTACCTATTGATGATGAGACGGAATCAGCAGGTCAGCAAGCACATGAAAAAAGAAAGAAAAACATTATGAGTTGATTGCAACAGGATATAATTTAATGCTTTCATTTTTAGCTTAACCGATTCCCCCCAGGAGTATGCTAGCTGGAGAACAGAAGGGTTGTTTTTCATTAGGAGCAGTTTTGCATTTCTGCTTCTAAGAGAAATTCCTCCACATGTTGCAGAAGTGGACACAGACGTCTCCGACTCGCTCTTATCTGTCTTCCCTGAAGTGTTTCTCTTTGTCACATCTTTACAGGTGCCAGAGTTAGGCCTCCTGACGGGCTCACGTGCTCTAAAAGCAGCTCCGTCCTCAGGGGGGGTCGCTGAGAACAAATAAAAAAACGACCCAAAGTGAGGACTTGGGGGAAAAGTGCAGGGCTCCGTGTTAAAGAGCCTGCTGCGCCTGGAGGGCAGTCTCGTGTAAGTGCTCCGTGAATGGCTGGCCTGAGTACGGGATGCCAATAAGAATTGAAATCATGAGGTCACTGGTTACATTGCTGCAGACGCCATCATGCTGAAAGAGACACTGTGGCTATAAGACTGAATCTAAAGAGCAGCTATGCCCTCTAGATTTTGTAGCTGTATTAATTTTTCCCCTCTAAATAGACCAGCTGTTGGTCCTGTGCCCTGTCTCTCTCTGTGACGGCCTCCGTTCTCATGTCCTGGCTCCAGGCTCATATGCACTCGCCGCTAAACTGCAGCAGCAGCATTTTGCTAATGATGGGTCGTGTTGTTATGTCATGATGTAAAATTAGTGGCTGCATCCAGTGGCATGGCATGCTTCGCACACATCATCGGGCAGTTTTACGCAAGTCTGAGTCTGAGCAAATGTGGGCCAATCTCTATTTTCCTCACGCAGGAGCATCTCCAGGACGGTTTCCATTACTACGGAATATATTTCATGCGGTAAACCTCAGTACTCCGTTCTTCCTACACTTGCCTTTTTTTCCAATAGGATTGTCCATCTATGATTTAACAATAAAAGGACGAAATATTTGTTAGGAGGTAATGTTGGAATCTTAAATTATGTAAGTGTGAAAAGCTAATATTAGAATCACTTCATAACTAATCTGTCATGACTCTAATTGCTGGTTTTACTGGCATTCACCACAAAACAAAAATGTTCTTTGATGTGATAGAGATTAGTTCCTGAATCTTCTGTTTCCTAAAACGTGTTCCAAAAAAGTTGGTATGCTGGCTAACAGACAGCAAACAGTAAAAATCTACAGCTATATTTCAGCTTTTTTTTCCCTTCTGAGAAATAAACAGAAAAGATTGATGCCGATGAAAACAACTACAGATCAGTGTAAATGTCAACATGAGTGGCATGTGAAAGCAGGACAGTTACCAAAGCAAATAAAGAGTAAAAGGCAAACATCAGTCAAAAGCGTTCACTTCTCCAGCCCTGAGCCACAGGACTGTCCTTCTGAGCACTTGCAGGCAACCTTTGCATCTGAATTTGCACATGTGACTTTTCTACATGCACTGAGATCTGCTCTCCTTCCCCGATCAGAGTTATGGGTGTGTGCTGCTCTCCAGGCACTTTGGGCGGCTCCACAGAGGAGACCACCGGCGCAAAAGCTCCATCCAGCCAGCCTGCTTTCTGCTGCTGTCCCCATTCCACCAGATGGCTTTCCTCAGCAGACTGCAGTCAGAAAGTAGACCACAGGACAAGTCAGAGCGAGGCAAAACCCGCCTCTACACATCCCAGGAACAAATTCTTATCTGGACACAGCTCATATTCACTCGCAGCACCGCAAGCTCAGCATGAACGCCACGCTATAAAATTACATTTCCCTGCAACAAGAGCGGAATTCATCCTAAAAACTACACTGTGTGCTCTGCTCAGCAAAGATTAGAATGACCTTGACTGAGACGAAGCTGCTATCGCTGATTGTGGAGCCTCTGAGGCCTGGCTGTGGAAACAAAGTATACTTCCTGTAATTTGTGAGGGGTCTCGGTGTGGCCAAAAAACAACCAAAACCCAACAGAAAGAGAAAAACGAGAGCGAACGCAGGCTTGTTTTTAGGAAGCGTAGAGCCAAAATCAAAACAGTGAAGCTGGGTTTTCGCCTGAGGCACCAGTGGGAACTGCGGCCATGTCGTAAAATGACATAGACCCACCTGATCCCAAAGCCCCAGCCCCAAACGCAACATCTGTTTGCTCCGTATTATTTGACACTGGAGAGGTTACGGCAAAACCCTGGAATTTAACTTCAAGCCCTCTGCTCTGAGCAGAGGAGGATACACTTTCCAGCTGAACAAACAACGTATAGAGGGCCTGGGAGGACATGTACATGTGTGGAGAGGATCTCCGACCTGACCTTCTGCACGCATGACGACATGCACCAGCACCGCTGATAACGGGACTTTTGAGGGCGTTGTCTGAGCTCCACACGAGCGACAGTGTGATTTCTCTATTTAAAAAACACTCAGATCATAATTTGCCAGCTTGTTGAATGATTGAAAGCAATCGAGAAGCACCGGCGTCACAACGAATCCATTACGCTGGTTAATGCTGAACAAAATGTTGCCTGATGCTGCACGAGCATGTGAAGGGAGGGAGGATTTGTGCTGTGCTAAATATGTATCAGCGGGTGTGAGGCCAAGCGCTACACAGCTGACTCCATCACGCCTATAAATCCCAGAAGAAGAGACGCGTCTACAGACTTAGATTACAGGCTTTAGCTGTAGGTATGTCCTGCTGAGGCAGCAGCTTTGCCTCCATGTAGGAGCGAGAGTGCCGTCAGTGAAACCGGCCCCCCCGCCAAACAGCTGGCTTTAACATAGCCCGTGGAACGAGGGTCAGTTGCCTGCCTAAATATCAGAAGTCAGCGAGGAAGCTTGAGACGGAGATCTTTCTGGTGCGGTGAAGCCTGCTCCGGCAGCTGCATTGTACTTCCCACAGAGGGAATCTAGAGTTCCCAGAGGCGCTTATTCCCATATGGATAATGTTTCATTTGGAGCTACGTGCCTCTGCGTCTTTTGTATACAGTTCTGACAACTTGATCTCCGTCTAATCAGCTGTATTTATAACGGACGTTGCTGCCATTCTCACTTGCAATGATGATTCCTGATCACGCGTTCCCAACACGGCCTGACTTCCCTGGCCTGGAAAGTGCTCCTCAATCTCAGACAGGCGCCATCCCTGTTCCGCCCCACTGCCTTCCAGGACCATTACTATAGTTTGAGGAGGTATTAGAGTACAACCTTACCATGGATAATGGTTGGGCATAGACAGGACAGTAATAGTCAGCAGTTTCTTGAACATATGTGCATGTATTTATTTAATAGTAACTTTTAAGGGCTTTTCAATTTATTAAAAGGAGATTGTTCTCATCCAAACTATGTCATACAAAATTAAACAGATTTAAATCCAACCGATTAAAAAATGATTTGATGATCATTTGTGGTTGATTATATGATGATGAATACCACAAATATTTTTATGTCTTTTTTTTTTTTTCAATAAAAATGCAAAACAAACAATAGCGGGTGACTCATCCAACCAAAACAATGACTATTGCTAAACCACCAGGAAAGCAAATCAGTTTTCTGACCGCGTAAGCTCATCGCCCGAACGATGACTGTTGTTATCTGTAAGACTCATTCAGCCGCATTTCCAAGTAGGCAAAAAAGAAGAGGTTTGTGTTGCTCTGGTGAATGAAAGGTGTGTTTGGGTGCATAATAAAGGAAACTGCTATAAATGAGATGCACATTTATAAAGATTTCACAGGAGAGGTCATGCGTGTTGCCCCTGCGGCGTGCAGGAAAGGGATTTTTTCTTGATGTGCACATCAAAGGTCGCTATCTAACTTTGTGTTTGTATTTCATTTTTCTTTTCATCTGCCGATCTGTGGCTCCCACGCAGTCTGTGATCTGAGGATTTTATTACCTTAAATAGAAAACACTCTGCTCGGAGCAGGCCTTCGCATGAGCTTTGCAGGACGCTCCCAGCAGCACCGCCTGTCCCTTCCCATAACACGGGCATTAGGATAAACTAGGCACGAGGGGCCCGTGAAAGGGGGGAGGGGGGCATGTACAAAAGGCAGAGATCTGGAGGGATCAGCAGGGAGAGTGGAATTTCTTCATTATTTTCACCAACTTCTTAAGCTCTGCTCTGCATTATCGTCTCATTCAGACACAGTCCTTCACATAGTCCCACACTCGTCTGGCCAGCCAGGGCGGCTCTGACTGCTCACACATTAAACCAAATATGTGAATTACCAATCAAGCCACTCTAAATGTATATCTGATAAAACCACATGACATTTGTTGACAAATAACAAAATCCTTGTATAGTGAATTCTTTGGTATAGGATTACACGCATTCTGGGCACAGGCTGCATGGCTGTGCAGCAGTCTGACCACTGAATCCTGCAGCCAAAGCCAGCAAAGAAGTAGGCAGCAATCTCACATCACAGGCCATCATTTAGAATGTTCATCCTCCAGAGCTGAATGATTTTCTAAACAATGGGATCCACAAAGCAGCAAATGATCCCTCTGCAAGGCAGGAACTGACAGAGTTTACCCTCCGAAATGGATGCGGTCAGGGTGTAACATGTTGATTTAAATCTTTTCCAAGTTGGTTCCTTTAAAAAAAAAAAAGAATCCTACACAATCACTGTGCTTGTTGCATCAAAGCGACTCCATCATACAGATAATTCTCAAGATTGAGGCTCTGTGCAGTCTCACACGGTGCATAAACATCATTAAACATAACCATAACAGCCAGCTGTATCAACAAGTGACTGAAATATTGAGGAGCATTGATAGACACAGCAGCAGAGCAGACAGGCCATGGTCTCACCATGACACTACATGATCCCCTGACTTTCTGGTGCAAGTCTGTTAAGAAAGGTAGCCATCTACATGTCATCGGAATCACTTTAAATCTTGAGTTGCTCAGGATTTGGCTTCTTTAGCACTCTAAAGTGATTGAACAAATGGATCTTGGTTATGTTCATCAGTCCAGGATAATTGTTGGCCTTTCTCAAGAGCTCTCGTGTTTTAATCACTAATTTAACTTCCCAGAAAATACCTCAGAACATATTCCACTGAGAGTGGATGAAGTCATTGTCGGCAAGGCCCTGCCTGTTATGTAAGAGGAGGCAGAATGAAACACACATGACATCAGCCCACATGTGCAGAGGACGTCCAACATCCGAGACAGTCAGCTCCACTTTTAAACTCAAATCCTAACAGATTATCAATAACAGGATGACATTTGTTTACCAGCTTTCTGACTGCCTGCAACAGATTAATGACATTAGATTTATATTTTCTAGTCTTGAGTGTGTGTTTTACTGACAGGAAGACCTAAAAAAAAAAAAAAGACTGAAGTTAACATGTGCACAGTGTTAACACAGAGGTTCCGCATCTCTTTAAATTTCAAATAAACCTCTCACAATAGCTTTTTTCTCTCACTGAGGTAGAAATTTCATCTCCTCGTGCTGCTATTGGCTACAAGTGCGTGCTCAGCTATCCAATGGTGCTGCTCTCCATTGTTATTACGCTCAGTGCTCCTCATTCTTCTGCTTTTATTGTGTGAGTATGTGTGTTGGAAGGGATGGAGGAGGCGACCTTGATATTGAGCCACACACGATGACTTCACTGTCTTGTCCTTTCGTTGGCCTTCCCTATTTAGACGCGCAATGTGTCAGAGAAACAGCCTCTACAGTGGCACGTCACATGAGCGCTCATTCTGAAAGCAACACTCTCTCTGTCTCTGTCAAGCACACCCAAACACACACAGACACACACACGTACACTGTGTTTTCATGTTGGATGTGTATCACAATTATTTGCCCTTCTCTATGTAAATACAAACTGGCAGCTTTGGCTTAACTTGCCAGGCAACACAACTCTCTTGTCCCTGGCCACTCCAGTCCACATGTTTCCGGGTCCTGACCAGAGTTTCCATGTCTCCTCTCCCTCACATCTCCTGCAACTTGTTTGAGAGCAACCTTAGAAGACTAAATTTGAGGCAGGTTGTCCAGGGCAGCAACAAGGGTGATCTGGGTGCAATTACTCCCACTTTCATTTGAAAATTAGTGTTTTTAACTGGCAGCTGTAATTTTGAACAACCTTCATGCTCAATATGATTGCAAACGTGTGCTCGGAACCTGGCGAGCATTTATCTCCAGAAGACTTTTAAAAAACAATCCAGAACAAAATAAACTATAATCTCGTGTTTGATCGTAGCTAAATGCAACATACTGCAGTTTGTTCTGAGTTAGAAAAGTTTGTTTTTAAAGTGGTTCCACACCCATTTATTCAGACTGGGCTTTCTGGACCTTATTTGTCACAACTTAATTACATTGATAGAGATGCAACAAAAACGGTCTATGACTACGTGTGTGTCACTGACTGTAAAAATGTAGCACTGTGATAATGACATACAGACAACCTACTTCAGTGACAGGGTAAAGTGCACATCCTGTTGTATCCTGTTGTATGACGTTTGTTGAAACATTTGATAATATGGACTACTAAGGTTTAAAATTCAAAATCTTTATTCCATTTAGAAATTGCAACACAACATATAACACACTTTATTTTTCCCACAAAGTGGTTTCTGCACAAGTTTTTTTTTTTCTATCCAAAGACTAATTTAATCAATTGGAAGCAATAAAATGCTGATGCACACATAAGATTTCAGCAATGATCAACCATATTTGAAGATTCTGTCTGTGGGGAAATGAGGCATGTATAGACTGGAAATGTGTGTGTGGGGGTGGTGGGTCAAAGAGGTCTTCTCCACATGTGACAGACCCCAGACTCAGCTGCCGCCACTCAGCTATGCGTAGCCACCAACCCCTCTATTTAAGTGAGCCTTTGAGAAGGCTCTTTGATTCATTTGTGCGGGCTCCATCACATTATCTAAGATTGCTTTCATTACTAATCACAGAGTGGTGATTAAATGCAATGTATTTTTTTTTTCTAAGGAAAAATAAAACATGTTCTAGAGCCCACACTTTGAGAGATATTCATTAATCTGCCTTCTGATGCTTTGGACTTTCACAATCAGACATCCTGCAAGCATTGATACAAATCTGCAAACAGTAATGAAGAACTCTTCCATTTCCCCTTAACTGTTCTAACTTATCCTTCTTGTGTGGTCAGGAGGCAGCTCAAAGAGGCTGCAGGAATGCACGCAGAGCTGAAAGCCAACAGTGCTTTCCAAGCCACCAAAATCTTAAACAAGACACTTGTGTAGTTCCTGTGGTTTTGTGTGTGTGTAGAATAAACTTTCTTGTAGGAAGAGGCATAAGATAAGGATTCTAACTGCTGCGTGTTCCATAACCCCTTTAGAGAGGAAAGTAATAAAAAAAAACCAACAAGGATTACCGAAAAAGGATAAGAAGCACGGCAATTTCTTCCACTTTTCTAACTAAGCAATAGAGACAAGCCCCTGTCTAAAAAATGAATGGCTTACACAATGCAGGAATGACCCTGGGAAGTGACGGTGATTAGTCTGGCTCCACTGGGCCCGATCACAGCAGGCTGAACCTGGCCCAACAGGAGCGCTCACACAGAGAGAGGAGGGGGAACATGCTCTGCTATCCTCTTTCTGACAATGCATTTCTGAGACAATAGTGACATCAACTCTGTGGCACCAGGCGTAGTGTGCAGATCTGGGAACGTTTCTGTGGCTCCAAAGCTTCACAGCAGTTCCCTAATCACACACCAAGGGTGTTTGAATATCAAGTTCCAATGAGAAATGACATTGAGGTTATCACCAGCTCTTCATTAATAATTAGGGTTAAACTCAGAAATGTGTGCTACCCATATTGAAGCCAGTTATCTACCTGTTGGCTTGGAGCATCTCTACAACTGGAGTTGACTATGTCCTGGAGTGGGAGCTGGGAGTTACCGGTTTAAGAAAGAGCCATCACCTCTTAGCATTTCTGAAAATACCAAACTGTTCCTTTAAGCGCGCCATCTTGTTTGAAGAACTGGTCAAATAAACAGTCATGTGTTTGAGTGCAAGCTGGCAGATATTTGAATAAAAACATATGTGATTAAGAAGCAGCTTGGGTCAGCGGCTCTGGCCCACAACACACCAGATGTCACTAGCGGCTGTGCAGGAGGAGCTTGTGATTGAGTCTGAATATTAATGAGAAGAAAGAGGGCTTTTCCAAACGCTTTATGTTTGTCCCAGTAAGGGTCATCGGCTTTGACAGCAAACTTCACAGAGACAGAAGTGTGTCACCTAACACGGTTTGCCCTTCAACTGGGAGATTAGGGCCACAAAGAGTCCCAGATTAAAAAAGATCCACTTCCTCTTTACTCGTTTCTTCCTATGGAAAGAGTGCATTGTTATTAAAAGCTTCAGTTTATTCTTTAATATGATAAAAATGTTTTATTATTGTTATATATCTGCAAATTCAAAGGATTTCAACCACAGTGCAACACTTCCCTGGCTTTCTTCCCAGGAATGGAAGGGAGTGATGCAGTCTGTGAGGAGCAACATGGTTCTGCAGGTACTGCTGGCAAGTAGCTGCCTCAGGCCAGTATAGAGCATACTGCTGTTGTCATCTGCAAACGGTCACATTTCAACTATAAATAATACATGTGAGAAGTGCCAGCCTTTTTTATGCAAAAGCACAGGGGAACATGTGAAAATTGTTTTTGTGGCCATTTATATATTATCACAGTCTGCAGGCTGTCAGTTTAAGATGGAAAAAAATACTACAATTTATAGTATGTCTAGAATTTAGTTTTTCTTGGCAGCCAATTTTTTTTTTTTAACCTTTTTACTTTTTTCATATTCAGGATTGCAATATTTGGTGTTTTAGTAGTGGAATAATATTCATCACTGTTCTGATGCTGGTGTCTGACGCATAACTTTATTTACGAACAATGTATGAACAACAATAATCACGGTGCAGCCGATCCAGAAAGCTTGTCTATAGTTTGTTTATAGAGGGAAATCAAATATCTGTGGATCATGGTTTGTAGGTCTGAGTACCTTTTTGCCATAGAAGCTGTGATTGCAGTTTGATATCTGACACATGTCATAAACGCACACTCAGTGTCTTTTGTTTGGCCATCACTGATCCCTCTCAGAAAGCAAAAGTCCAGACCGACAGGTCACATCTGTACTGGATCCTCTCTCATGCTCCTTATCACTTTACCCTGGGGGCTTTGGGAATGTCGAGACTGAGCTGCTGTCCTCCCCTTTGTTCACTCCACGACCAATTCCCGATTTTTAAGACGATCACTGTGACCAACACAGGCCATGCTCTGTGTGGAAAACGAGGTGTATGATTTGGGAAAAAAGGTAAAAATGACAAAACAGATTAGAAAGGAAATATCTTTATCCCCTGATAAGGAATTCACAGCCCAAAACCAAAATGGGATTTATGCAACTTTTGCAATATGGTGTCATGAAACACATAATAGATGTAAAATGATAATCCACAAGTCCATATGTAAATTACTTCCATTGACTCGGCTATTATAATGAGTGTTCTTACTGCAATTTTAAGGGGAATGCCCCCCCCCTCACACACACACACACACACACACTCATACAGTCACATGCACACTTACACTGTGAAATCTCAGGGACGTGAGGTGTGGATGTCTTATCATAACCGTGTCCTTTGAGAGTCTGGTGAAAAGCTTCTTTGTGTGCAGCGCTCCCACAGATCCTTCCTCAACAACACAAGCAACACCAAACGGTGCATCCACGGTAATAATCCCCACTGTCAGCACCTGTATTTTATATCCGCTAAAACGCCACAAAAATGCTGCATTTAACAGCTTGCTTCCACTTACAGCTACACATGTCAACAAGTGAGCAGCAATGAGTGGAAATCATTGGAATGGAAGTCCCCTCTGAGGGCATGAATCATCTCACAACTGACAAACAAACTAGATTTTTTTTCTATTCTAAAGAAAAACACAAGGAAATGTCCACTCCTCCCATGGCAGCCCATACGTGACACCTGGCCCAAATTAAATTGCATTAAAGCACAATGAGAGTGCATATTTTCACAATGGGCGTCCACAGTAGGATTCAAACCCCTGACCCTGGGTCAGAGCCATTGCCGATGAGCAACAAAGACCTGCGTTGAAGATATACATTTTGCAGATAGAGAATGAGGAAGTAGCTGCCAAACAGCTACAAAGAAGAAGCTCTGCATAGTTCTGTGACATCAGGAGAAGGGCATTTCTGTCTGTGAACTGCTGTTGGAAAAGTATTGTTTACTCTCCAGACAAGACCAACCAACCCAACCAAACAACCCTCTCTGTAATATAAAAGGACTGAGATATATTGAGTGTGCAAAAAGGAGTGAATGACAGACAAATCCATACAATTATCAGGAAACCCCTTTTTGTCTGATTTATGGTATATTTTACAATCTCCACTGTTTTCTTAACTGAATAAATCACTGTTTTCATGAAGTTTGCAGAGATTTACTGCAGTTACTATCGTTTAGATCCAAATGTTCTGAGATCCCTTGTATGAAGGTATAAATTAAAGGGTATTTTGCAGATGAGAAGGGCTTCACCAGGGAGGTAAATCACTCCTGGACACCTTTGTTTCGGTTCATTCCCAACATCTCATGTTTCTTCAGTCTTCTTGTGGCAGAGGTCACAAAAACAAAAGCTGTGGGAAACGTAGTCGGTCGACTGATGTTGTGCAATAATCAAGACAGCCTAACAAAACATAATCTTTAAGCTTCAACATCACTTTTTGTGTATCACTTTTTCCACTCTGATAGAAAAGAGCACATCAGCCGTACATGGTGTTGACTTCGCCTGTTGTTATCTGGCAGATTTTCTTATAAAGATCAGGATCAGTTCTAGCTAAAATTAAAACATAAGACATAAAAAATGTAAACACAACACACACACAATAAACACAACAATAGCTCATTTAAAGACCAATCCCAGTCTTTTGTTTGTTTTGTGCACTGGCCAAATAGTTCTGGAAGCCACAGCGCCGTGCTTTGTTTGGACACTCAAACAGGTTGAACAATTCTTTGAAAGAACCCATTCATTCATCTTCCGTCATACCCTGTGGTTTTGTGGGGTGAAAGAACACCAATGCCAACACAATCAAGACACAAGCAGCATTACAGAGGATGTGAGAACCTGTGTTTTATTTTTTAGCATTACAAAAGCTAATGCTTTACACAGTGGTCAAAATTGTGCATATTGACACTGGAGTAAATCACTCATATGTAAAGATGAGTTACAGTGCACAATTTTGCTAGTTTCACTTTCACTTTTACAATGACCCTTGTTATTTGACCTGGCTCCCTAAATATGTTCATTAACTTGTGGAAAGAAATTCTCAGTAATATGAGACATATTCCGGTATCGTGCATGTAAAAATTGACCTCTAAAGCGCAACAATTAACCAACCATATCTGTAGTGCTGTAAATTATTTGCCTTCCTCTTTATATTTAACCAACTTAAATTTCCATTTTCACAAAAAGCATCATAATGAAGCTCAACAAAAACCAGAGTATGTGCCATTCAAGCCCAAATGGCCTACAAACAAGAGAAGTCTACACAGCTACAATTAGGCCTTTACTGCCTCATTCAGCTTTGTAAACAGGAGATAAGTTGTCTGTTGATCAGTAAACACCTCTTAGTCACCTTCAGTGACAGGGCAAATGTCTCAGTCAAAGCACCTTTTTTAATTCCTTCCTGTAGATAAAACAGTGGTGACTGGGATCCAAAGATCAGGGAAGTATAAATGCCCCTCCCTATATTCTGCAGTCTAAAGCAAGAGATCAGACACCCGTAATCTCCATTGTCCCGTACCGTGTAGACGAAAGGGTCTCACCGTGGCCCACTTTACCACGCAGGGCCATCTGCAGAGTCACAGATGGTCCCGCTAGTGTCCCCCAGGTTCCCACATTTAGACGCAGGGTTAACCTGATATAATCCAAGGGGGGAAAAAAGGAGAAAAGTGCTGTGTAAACACAGGGAGAGCTCAGAACTATGAAATCATCATAAACCACAAGTCTCACCTCACTTTGTGTATTATGTTTTGTAATCCAGAATAACATAGGTGCTGTTTCTCACTCCACATCCATGGCAACTAACAGCTCTGCATCCTCAACATGGATTTCCTACAAGCCATATGCTTCTGATTACAATGTGTTCTTCTTGTCTGTCAGATTCAAGCTGTGTTTAATCCACCTCTTTGCGCTGGACCACTAAAAACACACCCAGAAAAACCAGACACTAGCACAACTCCCACCAGTGCAGGGCCCACCCTGTTGAAACTAACACAGTTCCCCTGGTGAACGAAAACACAAAGTCTTTATAACAGGACTGAACAGACTTTGATGAAGGTGATAAATGAGACTGTTTTGTTTCCTGGTGATTTTACTGTGTTACTCAGTTTGGCACTTAACAATCAGACAGCAGTAAAGCAGAGAGTTAAGTAGGGTCACGCTTAAAGGGCACATGTCGTGAAAGTATTCAGATCAATGGCCATCACCGTTTCCTGCCAAGTGGGTTCAGCCACCGCATTGCTTCCTTTAGACACAGTGCTGCCAAGGTAACTTCTACAGAGACTTTCAAGTCAGAACCTCATTCAAAAGTCTCCAGGCTGACATCTCTTCTGACTGGCTGCTGGACCTCGAAGATGCCGGGCGTCACTTTACTTTCAACACCGAGGCCCGGAGTCGACGTTAAGACGGAGATGGTGGATGGAGACTGGGAATGCTGCTGGGCATGGTGTGGCGAATTCCACCAGGGCGATGAACA
>CAAE01013774.1:23768-40139 GCA_000180735.1 Tetraodon nigroviridis | reverse complement strand
TCTAAATTCTCAACTAGATTTCACCATGTTGTCATTTAAACAGTTCTTCTTCTAATTCATCATAGCCAATGTGTGTCTGTCTGTTTCCAAAAAAATTCAAAAGGTTATGAACTGATTTCATAATTTTTTTAGAAAATTATGTTTGTGGACCAGATGACTGAGTTTTGATAAAGTTCCAGATTACCATCTGAATCAGGGTCTTTGAGCTTTCAGCTTCTGAAGACCAAGGGCCCATAGACTCATAGACCAAGGGCCTTGATCATAAAGAAATGTACCCACCTGTTATGTAACCTTGGATTACTACCACCTGAAGTGCTATCTATTTATCTATGAATATATATATGCAGAAGTCTGCGCTCTCCAAGTGCTTTTCTAGTTAACGATGCAGTCGACTAAAGCGAAAATTAACCCTGACATTTTCAAAGAGCTGTTGTGTGTTCATAACCCTACATACCAGAACTCTTCTTCCGACTGTTTTCATTCCAAACTCCACATTTCAGGGTCAGTTTCATCTTGCTCACTCTAAAGGAGTACATCATTAAGTCCTCAAAACCTTTCATATCCCTGTTCTATAAAGTTTGCTGTTCAAGTAAAAAAAAAAACTGAACTAAACCTGCTTAACATTTGAAACAACGCTCAGTGATTTGAATATGCATCTGCAAAGCTAACCTCCAGAAGCATTTAGTCTTTTATGCATACTCTTTCCTTTAGTTTTAAACAAACCCTTTGTTTTGTTCTAAAACTTTGAATTTTAAAAAAATCATTAATAATCCATTTATTTTGATCATAAAATTAATTTGGAGAATAATGTCCTAACCATTTCGTGTGCCTTGATTGGTGAATCTGAATAAATAAATAGCCTGTGTGCATCCACTCGCCTGCCCACGGGCTTTTTAGGGGATTTTGACACTGACTCCATGAATATTAGAATAGAAGTGTTGCTGAGACCGTTCTGATTGGTGAAGCTTGACAATTACTTCCCAGACCACACTATATACTGTGATTAACCTGCAATGATATTCCCTAGGATGGTATCAGTGATTTTGAGCAAAAACAGCATTCCCAATGCAAAATGCAGCTATCGCTACTCTCCTGTTTACCAGCTTGAACCTGTAACTTTTACCCAATTTGTTCTTTTACCAATTTGTTCTTTGGGTGATAAGAGTTTAAAAAAGAAGCTTAAATTGGAAATAGTTATGACAAATGTTGATCTGTTCCATTGACAGAATTAGTGGGTATATGTAACAATTTGCAGATCCATGCAAAGTATAATCACTAAAATCTCAGCTAACCGCTGCCAGAGACAGACTGGTGTATCATCAGTGTAGAACTTGTACCAAAGTCAGCACTCAAATTTTCACAAACTATTCTTAATGTAGCAGATACACATCCTTGATAAAAGCAGGGTGTGTGAATGCTGAGTCAGTACAAATATTGTGTTCCTGTTTCTTAATATTAAAATAATTGGGTATTAGAAACTGTTGAATAAGCCTGTATTTTACATTGTTTTTCTAATTGTTTGGTTGTTTTTCTGAAACACATAGATGTTTGCACTTTTTTTTTCTAACAAAGTGGGTATTTAGTCCTTAGTGTCTTTAAAAGAAGCAATAAAGATAAAGGCAATGTCTTTATAATATTTAGTCACACAGTCACAGGCCTCCCCTTTGTCTTTAAAGAGACCATGGGCTATAATTGGGGACCAGTGCACATCATCTCTCGGCTGAGAGGGTAAATGAGGGATCCCTAGACTCCAGGATTACCCTATTATTGTGAAGACGTTCCGCTAAGCATCCTCCACTGACACATATTCCTTTTCCATGGCCTATTCTCTTTAAAATATGTCTTGTCTGGGAGGCTTACAGTAATCTACATAATCCTTTCCCATCACAATTAAAGATACCACTGAACAATAAAATTGCTTGCTCTCTGGTTTGTTTCATGTTTTTTTTTTGTTTTTTTTTTTAAAAGATGGCAAGATACATACTGCTTAACCTTCATGTCAGCTGTTCATATTTGACATGATAAGGTGTAAAGTGAGAAAGACAGAATGTAACAAAATGATCATTTTTAGTCTTTATTAGTAACATTTATAAAGCAAATAAAACAATGCAAATTTTGGCTTTGAATTTTAAAAGTTCATAACCCTACTGTGTGCCTTCACTAGTCTGCCCCATGCTTCCCCTTAGTGATACACAGCCTCCTCATTTCTTCATTCTAAGTAGTACCTAATAAATGAAAAACGTTTAAGCACTTTCACTCCAGGATAGTCCTGTGCAATCTTTTGATTTGCTAGAGAATGATTAAAAATAAATAAATGAATAAATAAATCATATCTTCATTTGGTTTAGGTCGTCTTCACACTGAACTTTTGAAGAAAAAAAAGACAATGAGCCACAAAAGCTTTGAAATATTAATTGAAATGTGTCCTGACCTGAAAGAAAATAGAAATAGGAATAAGAAAACTCAGCTTGTTGATCAGCCAGGACTACAGACAGACATTCATTCCTTTGACACACTTACAACAGACCTCAGACCTCATATTGTTAAGAGATCCCTTCACTTCTTCATGTCTGCCAGCCAAAACATAAACTCCTTGATGGAGACAATAATAATTCACACTATTACAATCTACATGTTCTGTCAGAATTGGCAAGGATCAAGGTGCAACACAATTACTGAGTGAAACCACTTTTAGGTCAGGTTACCAGAAGACAAACCAGGTAGATAAGTCCAAACAGGAAGAATTGGCAACTGGAGGGCAAGTCCAAAAGTTTGTAGTCGGGGACAGAAAGCAGGCAGGTGATTTGGAAAAAAAGGGGTTTTAAATGCAGGTCAGGAACAGGCAGGGTCCATAACAGACGGGTGGGTGGGAAAGTGTCACATTTCACAGAGCACAGTCTGATCCGGTATCAGCCAAAGTTCAGGGCTTATATAGGTGCAGACCAGCAATAGAGCTGCAGATGAGGCTGATTAGGAGGCATAGCACCAATGAGGGGTGCCAACACATCACGGTTAACTGGAGGGCGTAGCGCAGGTGAAGGGGTGAGGGGCAGACTGGCAACTGTGGCAATTTTCATGTATTTTACCAAAGAGAATAATGGATTGATATTATAGCCCATGTTGAATTGATAACACCCACCTACAGGTGAACATTCCCAAAGAAGAGAAAAAAAAGTCAAAGATTGTAAATATACTTTCTTTGAGTTATTTTTTTTATGATTTCACCATATAAGCAATCATACACACAGAGGTTTGCTTAGGTGATAGTTTTTTTGTGCTTATTACCACAGTGCGTCTTTACAAACTCACGAGCCCTGTAGCCGCATTGAGGACAGAAGTTCCGGGTGAAAGAGAGATTGGTTCGCCTTCATTTAATCTGTCAGGTTTTTGTCTGTGCCAGGCAGAACACAGCTAAGAGTCCTTGCTCTCTGACTATGAGGGAGCAACACCAAAACATGACATTTCACACTTTCCACCTGCTTTTCTGTGGCCTGTAATGAAATTTTCAAATCCAGATGGGGTCAGCACATTTATTCACCAGCATTTGCCCTGTTAAGGAGCAGTAACGGGAATGTTAACAGCTAACAATCTCCAGTTGCATTATTTGAAGTACAGTGCATTGAGCAAAGATCAGGGGGAGATGAGAAGTGCAACTCTTCCTTAGAATGTTGCCAGCGCCCAGGTTTTACATCTGTTGCTTCTTTCATCGGTTTTCTACTCACCAAGGTTCCTTACGTACAGTTTAAGGTCAGTTGGTGGCGTGACATGAGTGACAGGTGACATCTAGCCACTCTGTCTCAGCAACACACATCTGCAACACGTCACCGAAGAGAGTGCGCCTAATGTGTGAACCTTGTGGATTCACAGTCCTCATTTCTTCTGCGTGTTCCTGCCTGTTCCCTCCTGGGCTCTGGCTGGGCAAGGCCGACCTGCTCCAATCTTCTGCTCCCAAAAAGCAGCCTCAAGTCTTTTATTTTGTGTGTCCTTTTTTATCCACTGTCCATCTGTCTGTTTTCAGCCACTGCAACCGACTTAAAGTCAGAGACATGCTTAGCACATGAAATCCTTGACCCGTGTTTGTGTTCCCCATCCGCATCAGAGGTCCAGTTGCCAGCCTCGCTTAAGACCGACACACCAAGGCAAAATAAATGAGCATTAAAAGCACACAAAACGAAAATGAGTCAGTAAATCATAATTACATAGTTTTGTCTTTATATTGATCCAGCAGCACAGCAGCATGGCTGTTAAAGGTTTGGAAAATAAGTGACATAGTCAACATTTTAAAAAATTGGAACTTCTGTTAATTTTATTTTACCTTTTTTTTTAAATTCTCTTGTTCCTATTGATGGACAAGACAATAAAGGCCCAGCTGATGATAAAACTAAATTTATGGTCAAACCAAATAAAGATGTTTTATAAGATGCAATGCAAATGAATGATGTTGCATTCCTGTTGTTTTAATTCATCATGATACTTATTGTGTACTTCACATACCGAGCACGGAGGCAATCAAACCCAACCGATGACTTTTGACCTTGATAATGGTACGCCGAACCCCTATGGTTTTATAACCTTTGTTTGGATGGCTCAGAGAGAGAGTTAGCTTAGCATATATTTAGCGTTAAATAACCCCTGGTTGTTTGTGAATGCTTTTCCTTCTGTCTTTCTACATGCTTTATAATCTTCAGAGTGCCTGCAGGCACAGAATTCAATGATAGTATCTTAAGCCTCTTGTTCCAATACTCTGGCTTGGCGGTAACAACACTGGCCAGTCACTCATTTACAAGCAAAGATAAATGCACAGTCTTTAATCTGTCTGCAGTTCAGCTGAACGCTGCCTAGGCCCACGCCTTTAACTCCTCCTCAGGCTTAGCTGCTCCGCGAGGCCCTGCTGCATCCTGCACTCTCACCTCTATCACCTGCCACACAGGTACACAGGTGATAAGCACACACAACCACAAAGAAGGTCTCACAGTAATTAGCATGACATTTTAGAGACATTTGTTTGCCTTCCAGATGATGCCACATTATGGGAAGATTGCTGCTTTAGTCTAAATGTGCATGTGTACGCCCAGGATGCCTCATTCTAAATTCAGGTAAATAAAAAACAAAGCAAATATAAGTCAGAATATTCAGCACGAAATAATAAAGTATCGACTCTGTTTGTGTGGAAAAACAGAATTAGTATCTTCAGAAGATTTGTGATCATCAATACTTTTGAAATTGTGACGAAACAATCCTAGTATTCAATTAAAGTTGCTGTTTATTTAGGGTGACCAAACAGTCCTGGTTTTGAGCCTTGTGTCCTGTGTCCTGGATGATTTCAACAGCCACATTGTTTTGTACCAGTTTTTGCAAGCCCCTTCCCAGGCGTCCCATCCCTACACATGATGGCTAGTTGTCTGTGGTCCATGTGTATGTCAATCACACAGTTGTCATAGTGATTTGTAATCTGAACCAATTAAAAAGCTCCACTGTCTTCGGGTGTCTGTAGCTTGATGCTCATTGGTCCACTGAAGCATGGATCGTTAGAAGACAGGATGATAACTTCAATGTTTGTCATTATGCATTTACTTTCATGATCACTTCATGCTGATGTTCTAGAAAAAATTAATGTTGACATGCAATACATTGAAAACGGTGCCACTCGCAGCATGAATTGTTAGAAGACAGAAGGATAACTTCAAAGTTTGCATTATGCATTTATTTGTTTGAGCACTACATGTTGATGTTCAGAACAGTTTAATGTTAAAATGTTATACATTTTTGTCTGTGTTAGTAGCCACATTTTCTTTGGCAAAGCAATGATGTACATACAGTAGTGGAATTACTTTTCTTAAATTTTGAATTCTGGTCAACCAATGTATATTACTTGAAGTTATGTGCTCTATAGAGCATTCTGGACAATCCCCAAACTATCATTGGTAATTGCATCTGGAACAAGCCAAAAAACATAGCTGGTTCACTCTCAGGTTCACAAATAATAAGCTGCTTATATGAACAATCACTGGTAAGGTGGGATGCTTAAAGGTGATGATTTGAATTTATATTTAGGTTTAGAGTTCTTCCTGATTTCAGCAGAACAGGGGTTTTAGAGCTGTCTTTTTCTGCTATTCTCATCTCAGGCAATTTAAACTGCCAGGCAAGCATAACAAAAACACTGTCACTGCAATATAATTATTGAAGAAGAAAGGAGAAAAAAATAATTAAATGTGAGTCACTTACACAAGCTCATTAAGGCTTATGCTATCCACTCCATTTTCCTTTTGGTTTGAATGAGACAAAGTGAGAACAATATCCTATTAAAGGCTGTTTCCACATTCTATTCATTTGGATTGGTGCTGAAGTGTCAGTGTGGATTAAAGTCAGATAGCACTTGCAAGAAGAATGACTCCACCGTTTGAAGGCTTGAGAATGCACCCAAGGAAAGACAAACAGGCTAAGGCAAAGACGAGCAGACAGAAAGAGAGTGGAGATGAGTGGCAAACATAATGGGAGAATGCTTTTATGCACTGTCTGTAAAGGGTGAATTAGGAGGCAAATAGTGTGATTATTTTGTGATGTGCGGCTGGTGGTGACGGCGATGGTGGGATCTTGCCAGCCCCGTGATGCAGATAGAAACCACCAGGGGTACAAGAGGGGAGCAGGCAATTGTGATTTATGGGTAGCAGCGAGCTGATAAGGCAGCTCCCTTCATTTAATGCCTTATCGGTTGCGTTAAAGAAAGGCCACAATTTGCAGCATTCTTAAAAGCCCCAGATGTGACTAATCTCTGCAACCTTCCAGACAATCTGTCTCAAGGAAAAAGAGAAAAAGAAAAAAAAAACTAAAGAAAACAAAACAAACAAACAAAAAAACCCCTATAGATTCCTCCCTGATCTTGGGCCTCTTTTTCATTATAAATGGGGAATAAATTTGGGCTTCTGGTCAAATCAGAAAGTGTAAGTTCACACAAGGTTTTCGTAAGTTTACACAGAACTAGACAACAATAAAAGAACAAGAGGATAGAGTGGAAAAGGCTAATGACAACTTGTAAATACAGCATGCTTTTCAGACTTCCATGACGGTCTCAACACGTTCAATCGTAAGAGAAACAAGGAACCTTATTGGTGAAACATTTGCGCAATTTGCACTTTAGGGCTTATAGAAAAGTTCTAAAGCAAATTAAAAGATGAAACACATTTTGAATTAAACAGAATAAAAAGAGCAATATTCATATTTTAAACACCACTCTGCCAAATAAGTAGCCAACATGTAACCTATTCTTTAAGAGTGAACAGCCATTTTTGACAAGCAGACTGTTCTATGGTTAGATTTCCCTTTTTCTGATAAAATTTTGTTTTTTATTCAAAACAGGTCTGAGTTTGCAATCAAATGCCAATATCTATCAAAAGTCAGATGCACAGGAACTTACAGCAGGCAAGAACCAACTGCTGTCAAAGGGTAGAGCTTTTAAAAATTACATAAATAACGAGCAGAAGCACATCCAACCATTTTAACCCCTTAGCTGTACGTTTTTGCTTTCAAGTAGATGCTAAATTAGGTCAAGACTGTATGATGCAAATCCGCAACATCAGGCAATAAAGGTACCTACAATAGCAACAGATGCTATTTTTGGCTGCAGAAGCGACTTGATGCCCAAACGTTAAGAGGTTAAGTCACGCATGGATTAAAAGTAAAAAATGTTGAAAGTTATTTGTCAGGCTCCGGCCATTCCTTTATTTAAAGAGTAGAGTGAAACCAGGGGCAGATATTCTCTCTCATTTTTCATTGCTGTCTGAGGTGTTCAAGGTCACAAGCGTCCTGATTTTCAGTCATGCCCTTTACGGGTTTTTTTTTTTTTTTTTCCAGTTAGAATTCTTGATATTTCAAACAGTAGATGGTTCAATAGCTAAATTAGCCTATTTTTAAAAAACTGGTCAAAGAAGTGGTAAACTTTAACACCTGTGCGCTGAGTTCAAGCGTAACTTACGTACATCAGCACTCACTCACACACACGACAAAACTACTCACACTAACCCTAACCCCAATACATTCTCACCTTCCAAAAATGTCCTCACTTTGCTTGTAAAATGCATATTTTGCTACACATTGCATAGCATTTACAAAAACACACACATACACACAAACCCATACACAAAGGTCTCAGCATTGTTGCTCAAATAAAATGGAAACTTGAAATATCTTGGCTGCTGATCAATACTAATCAGAGTTAAATAAATAAATACTGACTGCAGCTTAGCAAAAGCATTGATTTTTTTTTTTTTAAAGGACTTGTTTGCATTACTGTCATATCTGATTTTATTAATCTCAAAAGACTTTTTTTTTTGTTTGGTCTTCAGTCATAGATTGTGAATGTCAATTCAAGGTCTTTTCATTGTGGACAGACATACGTTATTTATATGCACGATTGCCTTGCTAAAATTGGAGTTACACAAATCACAAATAAAAATAATAATAACAATAATAATAAGAATAACAACAAGAAGAATTCTAATTGTATCAAGGAGTGAGTAAATATTGATCGGGCTTCCTTGTGAAGTGAAAATCAGTGAACCAAACGTTCCTGATTGGCACAAAAGTTTGGATGATATTTTTGACAAAAGAGTTGCAGATTGAATTGTGGTTTGTTGCTCTACAAAACTGTTACTTACAAAATGTCTAAAGAAACAATGAACGACTGTTCAGTCATCTGCAAATTCAAATTAGTTGGTAATCCCCTCTATGACATCATTCACCTCTGTGGTTCGCAAGTAAAGCTACAATCCTCTCGACGTATGCTATATTTGACTTTAAAGTGCTCTTCTTTCTTCAAATGAAGTGCATTTATTTATTTTTCATATGCCTTGCAGTGTTCTACATGTGTAATTAGTCTGCGATAGTCAGCAGTTGATTACCTCACCCACTCTGCCATTCTTAAGTATTCATGAAAGCCAGTGGTCTGACAAATGGAAATTTTCAGCACGGTAGCATCTCGCATCTCAGACCTTATTCCAAGAAATAATCCTGTTTAAATACCCAAGCTTTTAAACCACAACCCAGGTGGGGAGAAAAGATCACTAATTAAATGCTTACATGTGCGTGTTTGTATATTTATACATGCACCTCAGTCATCTCACACCCAAATGGATTAAAAATAAAGTGTTCGAAAATGCAGTGTATATTGTGGATTTCTCATCTTTTTTCTTCTTTGTTTGAGAATTTTCTTCTGCCCCAGGGTCATAGTTGTTCTAACTTTACTACTCTGGTATGAGAACATCTCCCAAGGAGTAATTAGGAATGCTAGAATGCTATTTTTTTTTTTTTTTTAACATTTATGAAGACAATCTATTTTTTTACCCAAGCTTTACAGTTAATCTCTGCAAAAAAATATTGTCTTCATAAACTTTTTCTCGTTCCATTTATTTATTGAAAAACTTAAATTTCTTAATCATCAAGAATTGTGGGTAATTTAAAATGCACCTACTAAAACTGCGTGATGCAACCTTGAACCAGTGATATTATAAACACTAATAGGATAAGATCGGACAGGTATGCAGTCTCTCCACATGCATGGCTCTAACGTATGAGTACTGGGTCGACGCATTGTTTACTCGTCACACATCGTCGTCGTCGTGGTCCATGGGAAATAATCTACAAGTGCATTGGCATTTGACAGCGCTTGCATGTTTGTGAGGAAGGAGGTGGTGCTGTGTTCCGGGAATCACCTATATCCTCGGGAGGCCTGGTCGGTTGGTCCGTGCTGTCTCCTGGCCCCCCCTCCTCTGCTCCTTCTGCCTGTGTTTCCCCATGGCTTTAGCCCGCCTGCACGCCTGACAGACAAACAGATGTTATCTGCCGTGCATCTCCAGCTCTGGGCCTCTATCACTCTCCACAAACAGCCCATTGCTCGCACACAGGCTGCAAATTTCGCCTGCCTCTCTCCCTTTAGATAAGGGCCAATATCAGTGACAGAACATATTTTATGTATGAAATGTAGCTCACAACAAGCAGTCAAGCATTAGATTTGTTTAAATAGATGATCCTTATCACTATTCATTCAACACACCCTTTCGACATTGTTCTCTGTTTATTTCCCTTTGCACATTTTTTTTTCTCTTTTTTGGCTCTTTTGGCTTTCAGAGAGGCTTCTGTCAGAATGGTTGAGTTCATTGCGATTTTAATTACAGGCACCCAGTAGCAGCAGCAGAATAGACCGTGTGAGGTGTTTTCCTGACTGGCTGCAATTCTGCCGTTCTTTCTGCTATAAGCCCATCTAGTCAACATTCCAGCAGATTATTTGCCAGGGATTTTTCTTGACAGAGAAACGACACTATTCCCCCTAATGTTAGCTGTTGTTGGCATCAGATATTGGATGATTTCCATTTGGTGCTCAGGTTTTGCTTGTCAGTTTGTGCCCAGCATTTTTGTAATGATGGAAATAAGATCTTACATATGCCAGGAGTCTAACTGATATAATAGTTTGGGTTGTGTGTGTGGTATTTGAACGTAGAATTGTTGCATGTGTTATTATTATTCCATATGTGTTGTCAGTTAGTCTTCTATCTATCTATCTATCTATCTATCTATCTATCTAGTCTATTCTATCTAAATCTATCTATCTGGTAAATTCTTTCCAAATGTAACAATTTGTAAACATTTACTCATTTAGGGTGATACAATTTGTAAACATTAACTTTTTCTCTTTTTATTAAAAATAAGAGTAAATAAAGTAAAGCACTTGCAATAGTGTATGTAAAACACCACTGCTTGTTTGTGATCGCTGGTACTTTTTTCAACATTCATGGTCCTCTTGCAAGCTCCCCTGACAAAAAAAAAAGAAAAAAAAAAAACTCAGCAGACCACATGCGCACACATACACACACACGGAAATGGGGAGGGGGCATTCAGGTCATTACCATAACAAGCTGGCGTGTTTCTGAAGATACACTTGTTCAGAACAGACAAGGGCTTGGTGGGGGTAGGCCAGGGTGGCAGCACAGGCCCAGTTTATTTCAATAACAACAGCCAGACACAAGGCCTATCTAGTCCAAATTTGAATGAAACACTTGGGCTCTGATGGAGCGATAAGACACAGATGCTAAGGAGGGGGACTGCTGAAATGGCCTGTTGACCCTCCCTTAAGAATACATTTAAAATGGACATAACGATGTTATGAACCTATAAAAAATATAATAATATATTATATTATTTCACACACACACACACACACGTATATATATATTATTAGTAACTGTGTATTTTCTAAAATATTCATGTAGTTTATTTTGGAGGGTATGGGGTGGGTAAAACCCACCAGGTTTTTGAGGCATGAAGCTGACTCGTTAATGACAGTGATCCTTTTCACACGAATGGCTCTGTGTTTGCTGTGGGGCCACAGATCTGTCTCTGGGGACGGCTGTGTTGAGTGCTTCGCACATAAACAGATTATTTCTTTCTTTTTTCTCCTCCCACTCTGAACACAGGTAATTCTCAGAGGTTAAATCTGTGCAAATTATAAAAAAAAAAAATATATATATATACAGTATAAAAAGTACATATATATATGTGTGTGTGTGTGTGTGTGTGTGTGTGTGTGTACACTAGATTTGGAGGGAGATGTCGTAAATCTCAGCTTGATTTCCTATGTTAACTGTGGCTTAGCACTGGCTGGGATGGGATGTAGGAGAGCCTGTTGAGAGTTAGTGGAGTAGTTGTAAATATGTGGTAACACTTTCAGTGGTAATCCTCCTGCACAAAGAATTGCCAGAGATTATGGACCAGTTGTCTGACAGAGAGAATCCTCCAGTACAATCAAATTCCTATGGCTGCTGAGATTTGTCGAGGGCACAATGATGCATTGCTCAGTTCCCCGGCAATGCGAGGGCTTGGTCTCCCGGTGGAGAGCTGAAATGTAAAAATAGCACAAAGTGCATGTTAAGTAAACACAGCATGGCTAACAAAAAAAAAACAAAAGAAAAGAAAACAAACCAAAAATAGGGACAGGGGCTTCTTCACTGGTTGTTGTCCAGTGGAGTGCACTTCACCAGGCAAAATGGTTTGACCTGCACCTGTCCTCTCTTGTTGATCCACACCAACCACCCCCATCCTTTTTTTTTTTTAAAGACCCAGGCCTTCTTCTCCTTCGAGCAGCTCCACACAATCACCCTTACTGACACATTTTGAGTGGGGTTTAAGGAAGTAAAGTGAGAGAGAGAGAGAAACCCCACTACAGCCTGGAGGATGAATAGAAGATAGAAGCCATTTCATTTAAAAACTCGGCCTCTGCACTTGGCTGAACCTACAATAAAAGTTGATAATTGAGAAGTGAAAGAGTGGGATCAATATGACTGAAAAGAATGGAAGCTCTGGCTTATGTTTAATACAGTTTAAATGATATTTAATATTTTCTGCTTTCTCTCTCTTCTTTGCCCTTTGTCCACATTAAAATACTTCAAAAAGAATTCTAATAAAGTGGAAATTAAAAGGAGTGTAGATTGGGGTTGGAAAGAGAGGCCTCTAATCCTGCTATCTCTTAATAATTCAAAGTCTCTTTTATTTTCTGAATAAAAAGCGGAATTAATCTGGCACTGTGAAGCTGTCCTCTCTTCTCACTGTTTAAATAAATCCCCGTTCGTACATTAGACGCAAGGAGGCTGGCTCTGGCTCCTCGCCAGGCTCTGTGTCAATTCCCTCCTGCCTCTTTCCTTTTCTCTCCCAGCCCCTCTTTATTCCCTTTCTTTTGCTTTCTGCCAGGCAGGGACCTGTGAGAGAAGCCATGCCACCAGAGAGCTACTATCTCCAGAACCTGCTCAGCATACAGGCCTATCACAGGCGGCTAAGACCACTTAGCTCAGGCTGCCAAAAGGCACCCTTATGAAACTTTACCCAGATATTAGGACACTGTGAAGCCAAATGATATATTACAAAGATGTTGTATAAAAGAGGTGACCATTTATGGCATTCACATAAGAGTGCCCCAGTTGTCAGAAGAGTTATGATTTTGGCCTTGAACAGATATAAAAGGGTAGACACTTTATCCTTTAGCCAGAGTGTCTGCGTTTTATTATGCTGCTGTAGATACAGATGTGCACTGGCCCTGTAATTGACAATTCCTCCAGGAGTTTGTGATAGCACAGTTAAAACATCGACCGGCACTTTCCATGTCCTTGCAGCCTGTTTCAGTCCAAACTTTTTTACTGTGTGCTGCTGAAAAGACGGGGTGAAGGTAAAGATTCCAGACTTCTCAGTCAGCCAGGTCATTGCCCCTTAAAGTTGGAGGTTCGTGGCACAATTGAAATACAAGTTCTACAGTCTATAACAAATCAACATTGACTTTAATGTTCTTTTTACTTTACCCAAGTCATTTGAACTACACTAACTTCTTTTAGCACATTCAAGTTTATCTCAGGAGAATTCAGACTTAAATTTGAGACTTGGACTCAGTTTATCATTTAAAATGATAAATTGGGTGTCCCAGTGAATGAGGAATTCTGCCTTAAGGAATATCAATGTCATCAGCTCAGCATTTCACTTACAGTTTGTTGATGCACAGCCCCATGGACAAAGGAGAATGGGAAGAATCCTTTATCATTCCCAGAAAAGGAAATCTAAAAAAAAAAACCAAACCCCAAAACAAAACATGCAGTCTGGATGGGAGGGGGCAGAATAAATAACTTGCTTTGGACAGGCATTCTAAACATTCGAGGTATATTAACTTGCACAAGGGCACCTTGGCAATGCTTCAGAAATGTCCTTAGACCTCCCCCTGATGCGTTTTCATTATTTGATCAGCGAGTGGGATTCAAACCAGAAACTCTCCAACTCTCCAACTCTCCGACTCTCCGACTCCAAGCCCAGCGCCCACTCACCTGACCAATGAAAATGCCAATATCTCAGATTTTCTCTGTTCATCCATTCTTCATATCATTGAATTATTTACCAGTTGTATTATTTTCATATTATTTCATATCTTTGAGGGCTTAACACTTAATGTTTTAAAGATTTTGGAACTTCTTAAAAATGTCTGAAGAACATAGCAGGAACCATCATTGCAAAATAACATGGTTTAGCCTCAACGTGAAAGTTGTACATTTCCAAAGATGCTGTTAATGAATCACACCATTCTATTTTTCTTGTGTTTCAATACAAGAGACAATATTATTGTCCCAGAAATAAGTCTTTTTCACAAATGGGCATCTGTGTCTTGAAGCTTTTTCATAAGACAAAAGAAAAATCTTTGAAAACTGTCACCATGAGATAAAAGAAGCTTAGGCTGAGAGACGGCGAGGACACGGAGCAGGGAGAGAAGCAAGGATGTAGAAGAAGGCCTGAGCAGGAGTACCAGAGCCTGGCAGCCATGATTAGAACTCCCCCTTTGTCAGTTTACAGACTTCTGAGAGTCTCGGCAGCAGGTCTGCGCTGCTTCCTGGTGGCTGGATACTGAAATAGTTGAGGAACATCTGCAGTGATGAGACTTTTCTCCTCGGACGGATGCCTTTTGGAGCCTTCTAGAATCTAAGATCCTCAGCTCGATCCTGGATCAGCCTTTGCACTCTCTCCTCTGTGGCTGAAGATTTAGAGTATTGTCACCCCCGTCTGTCTTTGTCTGGCCATGCTTCCAATTGTAACAATGCATTCCAGCGAGACACTGACCAAAACTGGAATAACAGAGTCCGACTTTGAATTTTCTTCCATGGCTATTCATTTGCTCTGAAAAGCACACCAGTATCATCCAGCTGGTTTTTCACGATTTAACAATATGCTGGAAAACTATCGGTTCTTTTCAAGGTGAAGCGTCGGACTCCTGTCCTTCTACCGACTGACTCCAGGCGCTAAGCAATGATACTGTATTCCATACCATTCAGAGGGCCATTATCTCTCCACCACCTCTGCTCCCTCTTCCAGCAGGGAGCTCACATACACATACACACACACGTGAATGCAATTACATGGCAGAACACACACACACACACACACACACACACATCGTCCATTTCCATCCAGGGTCTATATCGTGGATAGCATCTTGTGCGAGGCTGGCACAGAGGTACAGGTTGGGAGAGGCGAGTAAAGGGGAGGGACATTTCCGGAGGGGGTGTCCTGGTATGTAATTGTCCTGGTGAGCACTCAATAGCACCTTAAACGAAGCAGGCAATCTACAAAGCTGAGCAGTGAAGGAGGGAAATGCCCCGTGGCTATGGGGACCCTAATAGGAACTTCTTTCTCTCACAGATAAATGGAGAAAGTTCCTTTTATTTATCAGTTGCTGCTGTTTGGGACTGAGGCTATCAAAGCGCAGCAGTGCTATTTATCCCTCCAAAAAGGATTCGTCCGACACAGGGCTAAGGGCAAAAGAGGCAAAGAGAAGGCTAAAAAGGGGGGGCGACCACTGGAAATTGGCAGAAACAGAAGGTCAAACTGTTTATCTTTTAATTCCCATGTCTCTCCCATCCCCACACGCGTGTGCGTCCTCTCTCAGTTTACCTGTTGTGGTGGAGACACACAACTGCTGCTAAAAAACAGTTTAAACTATTTTGGTTGTTGCTATTTATAAAAAAGGAGTGAAAATTCAAACCTCTAGTTTGGAATATGCTGCTAAGTCGACTGCCTGTCTCTCTCTGTGCACACACACACACAGACACACAAACATATATATTCCCTATTGTCTGAGTCTTTTATAAAAGCACTGTTAACTCTTGTGTCCTGCCTTTGTCTTTGATACATATTGCTTGGGTTACTGGCCGTTTTTAATTCTGCTGAATTGGATTAGTTTGCTGACTTAACTGATACAAACTCTATTACATTAAACGTTAAAACCCATCACATCTGTTATCTAGTAGTCTGCAATGAAGTTCAGTCTTACCAAAAAGTTGTAACTGTTTGAGTCTGTGTTTTCAACTGTTTCTAAAGTATTTGACCCATGGACATACATGCACATCCAGTTTCTTTTGTGTTGTAGGAGTCATGCTGTCAGCTAGGATAAAGCACTGATCTGGTCACGGGTGAATGAGCCGGGTAAATAGAAGCCTGTCCTCATTTCAGCTATGATAACCTGAACATATCCTGCATCACTGGAATTAACAAGACAAGAATAATAAATAAAATGTGCCGTCTTTGTTCGTGTAAATATACACATTAACTGCCATGGCAGGCTTTTATTTAAACAAATAGAAAGGTTTACTGATATGACCAGTGGGTGCAAATGATTATACAGTAGCTACATATACATTTAATTTACATAGAATTTGATTGACACAAAATTCAGCTTACATTTCAAGAAAGAACAGGTAAAGCTCACTGAAGTGTTGAATAACTTCAGTGATCTATTACTGTCTATTTTAGCTCAATAATCCGTCTGGGAATGCCCACATCAAAGTCTGGCACCTTCCT
>CAAE01013773.1:49325-63126 GCA_000180735.1 Tetraodon nigroviridis | reverse complement strand
CATCTTCTTTCAGAGCCAGAAAAAACTAGCCGAAATGATTGCACATAAGCTCATAAATCAAGACAAAATGGGGCTGTAATTTTTTAAGAAAGCCCTTTTTTCTTTTTTTTTTTTACTTTTTTTAACGTCCACGAGTGCAGTTTTTGGCCCGTGGTGTGATTGGCTGAGTGTAGTGGATAAGTATTTGATTAGTCAATTTGTTCAGTGGCGTCGCCTCGCTGGCCAGGTTTGCTCTTGCGTTATCAGAGCACTCAGCCGATGGTGTTCGACCGGTGTCAGTCCACTTATCACCGTGGCTAGATCTGCATCGGTTCAAACCAGGGTACAAAACTGTTCTAAACTCTAGCAAGAATATTGTCTGCCAGAAGTCTGTTTTTTTTTTTTTAACTTTAGTCGTCTGAGTGGATTTCCAGCGTGGGTAGATTAGGTAGAATGAACAGGTCGATCTTAATGAGGAAGTTGTGTGAGACGTAATGATCTAGGTCACCTCAGCTTCTATCAGCCCATCTAATGAATGTTTGACTGAGTGTGCGTCTCATCGGCCTATTGTTTGGCTGTGCAAACATCCAGTAATTGCATTGTGAAACGGGGGAATCATGCTACCGGGCTAAAAATGACTGATCAGCAAAAGTGGGATAATTGCTGTGTGGATATCTGCATTTTTGCTGCTTTGCACATATGCACTTGTGTTTTTTAGGTCATATGCAACCTGTGTTGGTGTATTTTAGGGTTGTTTTTTTTCATTTGTCACCTTAATGTCCCACTCAATTAGAGTGCGCTGTTTCAGCTAATTGTAAAATAGCCAGTCTGACACAAGATTACACACTTAAACTGGTCCCGTTTGAAAGAGTATTTAAAAACGAGGAGTACCGTTATACATTTACTTCTCTTAGTTGTCTGATATTTTTGTAAATACGTTCGATTTCCTCACAAATTGCACGAGAGTTGTGGATTAAGTGTTCTTTAGCGCTGAAACATCATAGCCTGATGGGCCTGATGATTAGAGAAACGGAATCAAAGCTCCAATCAAAGACAACATAATTTTTTTGTGGTTTTTCAATAAAGTACTGTAACCTAAGATGTCATCAGCGATAACCTTTGAATTAAAAAGGATCTCAGTATGCTTTTCCTTTAAGTTAATCTTGTTCTTTTAAAACTGGACCATGGAAAACGTTTTCCGAGTTTTTCAAAATATCTTCCATTTTTTCTGTTGGTCTCAGTCTCCGTGCTTCTTTCTTCGGTTCTTAGTTTACCCTATTTACCCAAAAATGTCTTTCATTACCAGGTGGAAGATGCCAGTGAAGGCATGTATTGATTTTCCTAGCTCTGTATGGGCTGGAAAACTCCTTTCAAGCTTTTTTTTTTTTCGTCACCGCTGCACCTCCAGTTCTTATTTATGGCCTGTCATTATCTACTTCAGCCTTTCATCCCATCTCCATCATTGTCATTTCCCCTCAGTATAGCTTTAATACTTTAATCTCACTTTTCTATTTCAGTCAAGAGTGCTAATCTTGATCACCAGTCATTTTCATTTGCCAAGTACTTGTGGTGCAGTATTCTGGTGGAAAAGATATAAAATTTGCTCTTTTTTTGGAGCCGATTTGCTGTCTCAGGTTTTGTGCACCCTTCACTGTCCATTATTCGCATTCTCACGCCGCCGAGGTACAGGTCCAAAGTTAAGTATGCAAATCGCCATGTTCAAGTATGTAATGTGCAAGCATGCAAACCGCTGAGTGCCTCAATGCGTACGTGCTCCGCCCATTTTATCTAGTGCGCATTAGATGTGATTTGTGTGGATTTGGAACAGCTGGAAATCCCAGAATGCATTTCACCTTGGCCAGCCAAGGTAGGATGCTGTGACGTAAAGTACTTCAGAAGTTCATATTTGTGTACTTAGGTGTTAAGAAAAACAAAAGAAGCCTTTTTTTTCCTTGTTTTTTTTACTTTTGGTTACTGTACATGAACATCTGGAAGAGGGAGGGGGTGTGAAGTGCCGTGGGGACCGATGGAATGCCGTACAAAGACAAAATGGTTGGAGGTGCAGATCAATTCAAAGCAAAATGCTGGACCACCTCCCAGGGCACCAGCTCTTCTAATGAAAAGGTCACAGTTGATGAGAAACCTTCCAGAGACGTGTGTGCCCTACATTTTGGCGCCACTGCTGGCAGGTGCGGTCATGCTACTGCGCTCCAACACTCAAACACGTCTGTCACACTGCAGATATAGCAGACAGGCTAATACTGGCATTCAGGGATCTATTTGATGCATTTGACTGTGTGCTGGGCTAATCTGCAGTGAATTTTAACTCTCTATACCCAAAGAGAAAGTACCTGACACTAAAATCAAGGCTTTTGTAGCTCCATGCTTGTCTCATTGCTGTTTGTTGGAGGTTGATTTTAATCTTCTTTTGTGTTTAACTTATCAGTCTTCTCTCCTAGAGCATGCATTCTGGCTGAAAATGTGATCAACACACTCAGGAACTGGTCTATTCTGGTGTTGTGGGCTTGCAAATCTTGGGCGTTTGCATCCAAACGTTCATTTACATATTTACAACATGCTAGTTAGGGTTAGCTCCCCTCACAGAAAGGAAGAAATCAAGAGTCATTTATGGTAAGGTGCTATATTATCTAAATCAACATCAGCAGCTGAGTTTTAATCTCTAGCTAACACACACACACACACACACACACACACACAAAGTTATTATGATTAGTGATATCCCTTAGCAAGATATAGAGTATAGGAAGAGTTAAAGTTGTATTTCAGGGGAATAAAATTAAAATTTACCTTTAGGAAAAAGGTGGGACACAGACATTGAGAGATAATGGAAAAAGACCAGCAGAGGAAAAAGGTGTGTGTAGACTGCTGGTGTGATTTAATAGCCAATATTTGAAAAGTGTGCCATTTGCTCCTCTGTCAACGCTTTATTTAGCTTCTCTACAGTAACAGGAGAAAATTGATCCCCATGCTAGTAAATTATCCAAATTGTTTTTCTCCCTCATTCTCCCTCTGTTGTTCATTCCCGATTTTTTTCTCCATTTTTTTCTCCCCCTCTCTCCCTTCCTCACCCCCCTTCGTTACAACACTGGGATGAAGATTGATGTACAGGCACTAATTAGCATCTGCTTTGATATGCATGCTGCCAGTCTACCATCCCTGACCAACCAATCATTTAGCGGGCTGACAGGCCTTGTCCAATCAGATTAAAGCTGTGTGGGACAGGTTTCCTGTGTGGTGCTGTCAATCAAGATTGTACATTCATAGATATAGGCCACAGCCTCGTACCACATTAAAATCCAATTGATCCAAGAATAATCTATATTAGTTTGTTTCAGTTTTCTTGGAACCGACGGATTTCATGACTGTAATATTAAAATTATAGAAGTGAAGTGCTGACTTAGCATATTGTTCACCCTTGTCAAGGCCCACGTCGATGTTTTTAATCACGGTGTCTCGAGACATCCAAAACAAAAAGTTCGAAACGGGATTTTCATCAGATGGGAACTCCAGTAAAACTTGAAATCAATCTAAAAGTTCACATTTTGTATGAATATGCAGCATAAATTGCACGACAGACCCTGGGCCAAACAGTAGTTTCACTCTTCCAGACGGGATATTAAATTTTAAAACTTTCTGCCTATATTTGTCACAGTCTTCATTACATAATTCATCCTTTCACAGCTTTCCTCTGCCGTCTCATTTGGAGCTCAGGGATATGGGGGACTAGATGGTTAATGATGCAACAGGCGGATGATAAATAGCTCTCATCCTTTCATTCCCAGCAACAGAGCTTTCCTCTGTGGGATAGAATCCTCGCCAAAACGATAGTGTTTTCCTACATCAGTGCTCGAAACAGCCGGGGCCTTCGATGCGTTGGCGCCCCGTACGTCCGTGGTCATTTTATGATTCCAGGAATTCTAGGATTCTGAGAATTGAACCAATGTGGGCAGGAAGTTCACTAAAACCCTTGCCTTCTTCCTGCGCACACATGCATGAGCATGTGCCTGTGCTTTCTCATGTCCCTGTTACATCACTCTGTCTTCGGCTTCCCTTCCTCGCCAACCCCCTTGCCACCTGTCTTTATTGTCAGGCTGTTCTCCTCCACGCTGACTGTTTCCTAGCAAAGGTATCTGCCGCCTCGCGCTTCTGTCCACCAGCCTCACCCTGAATAGCAAAGGTGCGACATCGTTTATTCCCGTCAAATCAGACCCACGTGACCGGAGCATTGGGAGGCAGGTTATTTTGTCAGCACGGAAAAACAAAAAAAAGAACGTAGCGCTGTATATGAAAAGGCGATTGCTCCAAAGCTGTGTGGGAATTTATCATGAGGGTTTTCTTCTTGTTGGTTTTTCTTTTTCGTTTCTCAGGCTGGCTCCCTTTTTCTCTGGGCGTCTCACTGTTTCACTGTCAGGTTGGCACATCTCCTGGCGTTGCAGCTGTAGTGGGGCTGTAGTTCTCATTAGCACCTGCGTCTCCATGACTGGCATCCCATCTAAAGGTGTTTTTACTTACTATCCCCCACCACCTGCATCTCCTACCAGCTTCCTCTTGCCAATTGTACCCCCCGGTTGCTTCTGAAGGCTCTGGTGTCCCCCGATAACCCCCCCCGCCCCCCCCCCCCCCCACACACACACACACACTCCTTCCTAACTCCCCTTCCTCCCCCCTTATTTGTCGATCTCCTTCTGTCTCTTTCTATCTCTTCCAGTTCTTTTTAATTAATGCCGAGCCATGATGCTTATCTTATCGGCAGATCAGTCTGCTTTCTATTAAATGCACTTAGGGATGCTCACACACACACACACATACACACACACTTATGCACACATGTGAATGCACATAGATGTAAATATTAATAGACTTTTGCATGTATTTTTGTAGACCAGAATGTGCACATCTACACATATAATATGTAATTGTGTCCCCATAAACACACCTATCTTAATCTTTCCACACACACACACACACACACCGACACACAGGCACACATAAACAAACTGTCCTGATGGTATCTGGCTGGGTGATTTAAGTTGTGTTGTTTGAGGTTCTCTTCTTCTAAATCCGCTAAGTGCCTTGGGAATCTCTTCCTCCTCCTTCTCCTCCACCTCCTCCTCCTCCTCTGTCCCTCCTTCAGTCCTGCTTCATGGCTGAATGAACACTTATCATTTGTCAGATAAAGAGCCATCCACATTGGAGCCCGCTTTATCTGTAAGAGCCGTGTTTGCTCGCCACAAACTCGGCTTTTCCGCAGGTGGAACGTTTTCGCCTGGATCAAAGCTGGGCCAGAGGGCTGTATCCACACGGACGCCACCGCCTCTTATCCCGACCATTTAACGTTGCAGATGGGTCAATCGTTTGCCACATTTCTGTTTTTGAGTAGGGGGAGCTGGAAGGTAAAATAAAGCGAAGCGATCTTTTTGTTTCCATTATCTTCTCTTTCGCCAAAGATTGATGGAGATTAGGACCAACCCGACAGCCCAACAACATCAAAACCAATCCTTCACAGCCACCGTCAATCAGAGCTAGGAAAAAAGATCTGATTTTCTTCCAGGCTTTACTGAAAATCGGTGGTATTTTGAAAGGAAAGTGAAACAAAGTGGTCGAGAGGAAGTACAAGAAAAAGAAAAATTAGATGAGATACAATATTACAGCCTGTCGTAAGAACTCCTGAACATGGGCACGCGCCATTTGTCACAAACTCATAGTTTTGTCATTTTGGGGGACTGCAGCAAAACAATTATCTGCTGAGGATAATACAATAAAGGAAACCAATTCCTGAGTATTACCTAGGGACAAGACATTTATTTCACTTTGTCCGGCGTGCTCACAGGAGTTGTAAACTTGTAATGGGTAGAAAGGAGAGAACATAACTCACACCATTCATGTTCTGTTAGTGACGCCGTGTTCAGCAGTACCTTGTTTTTGCCAAGTTAAACTATTTCATGGTTTATATCCACTCAAGACTGAAAACCTCTTCATTATATATATATATATATATATATATATATATATATATATATATATATATATATATATATAAATGCTTGTACTGCCTTGCCTTCACTTTCACGACTGAAGCTAGCAATAAACTAGCAAACACTTGACATAAACACTGTTGTTTCGAGTGTAATTTTTTTTTAGGAAAAAAAAAAAAAATGCGATTTATAGACCTTTGTTTTATTGACATGACCTTTGTATTTGTAATATTCTTTTTTTATAACAATGTGAAGCATTAGAGCTGTATATAAGTGTGTGTCTGTGGCTTTGCTTAAAAGAAAGAAAGTGCCAGATTTTATTTGACTGCTTTCAAGAAATGGTTTGTGACTGCCCTGACGCTTTGTTTAAGTGCTGCAGGAATCAAAGTGTCTGTGTCTGTCTGCGTCTCTGCAGGGAGTTTGGGTGGAGAGATCCGGAGCTGCCCGAGGTGATCCAGATGTTGCAGCACCAGTTCCCGTCAGTGCAGTCCAACGCTGCAGCTTACCTACAGCATCTCTGCTTCGGAGATAACAAGATCAAAGCCGAGGTCCGTGTGCGTGTGGGCGTGTGTGCTCTCATGTGCATGCGAGTGTAGCCTTTCTTTTGGAACGGTGCCACGTACGGCGCTAACATCCAAACCAACAGGGCATTTCTTTTAGTCTCAATAGCCCCCACTTCACTCTGTAATACTCAGAATCAATTTAGCGGGAAATACAGGAGGGGTCAATCTTGTTTCAGGGAAGTCAGATAAAAGCTGTTGCTGTGGTTTAATTGAAAATGACAGTATGTTGCCAAAACGACCATAATCGCATAATTGCAAAGGAAAATGTAGTAACCTGGAAAAAAAAGTATAAAAAAAGGGAGAATTAATTTTAACTGCGCAAATGGAGACAATTAATAGGTCTAAACACCAAGACCCAGCTAATTTTCATTTATACAGAACCACTTACCCACCCACACAAGCGAATGTGCACACTAGTGTGCTGAAACATCTTATTTAATTCCACTCCCACTTTCCCATTCACCATGTGTTCCTTTTTTTTTTGTAGTGGGTGTAATTATTGCCTGAATGGAGGTGTCTAACAAGGGAAAATAGCAGCAATGTATTGACAGCAAAGGTTTTTCATCTGCTTTCATCACACTGTTTTGATTGGCTTGTTAGGGCCTGGAGGCGCTGCTAAATAGTATTTAGACAAATTTAATCTAGACATGATATCAGGCATCCAAAGTAGAGGGTTTGCAGCTTATGAAAACAGCCTTTTATTGTGCATGCATGGGCTATCTTTAACAATGACTATAGAGCTGAGTAATCAGATAAAATTTCTATTTTTTTTATCCATCTGGATATGGAAGTAATATGAGACAAGACTTCCTGAATAAAGTCATGAATTACCATGAAAAAGACACCGTTTTCATCCAGGTGTGTGTGTTCCTTCCCTTGAAAAATCTAAAGTTTCTCGCAAATTCTTTTTAATATCCTAATTCCGATGATAACGTGGCGCTAATACAAAAAAACGTTGAAATATTACCTTATTTGAGAATGCTGCATGATTGCAGCAAGTGGGACTTCTGATGTTTTAATAATTATATTTCAACTTCCTGCTCATAAATGTATGACTTTATTCACTTTAATTTATAAACGTTACGATTAAAGTTACGACTTTAATCGAATCTAATATTTTATTAGTTATCCACAGAGCAGTCCACCGTGCGTGATGGAGCACTCGGTGGACTGCTATGTTAGACTGCTGCACACAACGTGTACTATGATTGATGGCTCGTGTAAGAGCTGTGAAGCTGAGCCGCCACTCAAGTACACGAAGACACACTCTCACCCCCATGTACATCATTAATTCAGGCCGGGATTCCGAGATACAGAAATATCTTTGAAGCATCAGCACCACATTATCATCAGTTTCAGAAAGTTAAAAAGAATATACAAGAAACTGGGTCTTTTCCAACTTACTGCTCTTAAAACTCCGCAGTATTTTCTTGTAATTCTACAGGAAAGAAAATATTTTGGTCATTCAGAGGTTAAAAACTGATCCAGTACTCTGAATTTCTCTCACTCTCTTCTTGGAAGTGCAGGATGTGCGTCATTGGTTGTGTGTATTAGCTGTCAGTCCAGTGACAATAGTGTTGGAGCGTGTGGAACATTGTGACTCTTACTGAGATCTTTCTTTGAATTCCACTTTTAAATATTATTTTAGAGTTAAAAGGAAAGTCTGAAAGGAAAACATTCATGGTCTCCTTCAGAAACTTTGTCAAAAACAGTTCAGAAGTTTTGAAAGGGTAAAAGTAACAAAAGTCTTCAGTTTACTTCCTGAAAAATAACCTTGACTAACTGCCAAGTTGGTTGTTTTTTTTTTTATTTTGGAATTTTTCCTATTCAAACAAATGCCTTTTTGGTGTTTTGGTTGTCAGTGAGAGCTAGTTGAGATTAAACTGCACATTTTATTGCACTTTAAACAGATTTAATATGTTTTAGGGGTTTTTTGTTGATTAATTTTCCATTATTTCTCCTTTATCTTTGTCCTTCACCTTGCCTGTGCTGTAGAGCAGATTTAATTTTTAGACATTAATAGTTAATCCCAGATAAACTAAAAAGCAATTTAGAAATCTGACAGCTCCCCTCAAAATAATAAGCACAAAATTCAATCAACTCATGAAAACCCTTTTACTTTTAGCTTTTTAGTTCACGTTTGTCGATGATTTAAGTAATAAGGAATTCTCTTTAGGTTTCTTTTATTAGGCTATTATGTGGATATGTTATATATATAGGCACTTACTGCATTTCCTGTGTTTTATTTAAGTTGTAGACAAGTTGTAACAAAAATTATATAAGCTACGGAGAGATATATGTGCAAAGCAATGTTGACAGAAGTGAGAGGTCAGGTAGATCGAAAGGAAAAGTGAAAGCATTCTGGATCCAAAATGTCAAAAGTGCACAAGTTCATCAGAGCGTCACACTGGACAGTCTGAACATTATTACAAACTTAAAGTTTGGATCAGAGGAGATTGCAGCCATTTCACACTTGGCTGGGAACAATGTCTGAATCCCCGAAACTGAAGATTGATTGCATAGAACGTGCACGCTGTAGGTTAAGAGTTCACGTGTGACAAGTCCTAAACTGACCCTTTCCTTCGGAGCAGCATACTTGAGGTAGCGTCATATAACGCAAACACTTTTCATAAAAAGGTCCCTAATGCTTCTTATCGTGTTGAAGGCTTCAGTATGTTTTGAATATTTGACATAAATTGGATGTAACCTGTAGCTCGATTTGTTGGCTGCTTGCTTGCTGGGTTTTCTGCCAGGCAGGCAGGCAGGCAGATGGCAGGGGAAACACCGAGCGGCTAAATATGTGGCTGTTCTTTGTTGCTAAAAAGATGCGCTGCGGGGCCGGAGAGAACACAGACACACAGCAGTGAGGCACACAGAGAGGGGGAAAAAGAAAAAAAAGGTTGCATGCTGCAATGCTCATTCATTTCACATCATATACTAAAAGGTATATTAGAATCAGGGTTGGATTTGTGTGACACAGCGAATAAAATTCATCTCAGCATTATTAACGGTATTTTTAGTGCGACTACACAGCACTGGGTGGTAGGGTGTGTTCCCCCCTACAACCAGTGAGGTTATCGTTTAAATGAAAAAAGTGAAAACAGAGTGCCACAGTCACAATTTTCCTGCGTCTCTACTCTAGGTAGAGGGTGTTCCTTTAGCATGTTCACACGGTATCGCCCTCCCTACTTTAAATGTACAGGTTTGAAACCAATTAGCCCCTAACTCAAAATCATAATTATTACTCGTTGTCACCTCCAGGTTATGCAAAGTTTTACTGTGAATAAAAGAGGTGCTTGATTTTTCTGTTGCTATACTCCTTAGGTGCTAAGGTTGAGGCTCCTGGATTTGCTCCCAAAGGTAGACATTCCCGGTTTTAAAGCTTATTGCCAATACCCCTGAAAAAATTAGCCGGCCTCAGAACAATATTAGGAGCCCATAGGTTAATGCCGTGTTTGGCCCAGTTTTGAATGCTCCGGAGGGAAACGTTAGCTCCCGGGTGGAGAACTCAATTAACTTGAGATTAAAAGGCCCTAAGTGTCACATGCAAACCCTAAAGCTCTTCTTTTGCATGTATGTTTGCCTGCCAGAGGATGGCGCATGCATGCAGGGATGACATCTGAGACACATATTCACTCCCGCTGCTCCAGTAAAACAGCCTCGGTGTGTCGCTGATGCATGTCGACATTTCATAAGCGGTGACTCGTGCGCGCTTGTTAGCTTTTACTCGCCACCGGCACAGGTACAGTATGTGTCACCATTTTGTCCCGGTGCTGTGCCAGCAGCACCTCTGCTTTCACTGCTGCCAACAGTTACCGCAGTAATACTGTCGCTATGGGTTACCAAGTGCCGTGGCCGCCACGGAACAGCGGGAGACAAAGACAAATCAATCTGCACGTCTAATCTTCTTTACATGGAAGAGAGGGAGCGCGGAGATATTGGCAAACCTTGTAGGTAGCTCAGAGGCAATACAAAGTAATAGCACTATGGCTTTTATGGAAGAACAGATTAACTGTGACATGCGCTTAAAGAGGATAAGTGAAAGGAGCACAGATCAGAACGAAGAGGAGGAGGAGAGCTGAAGACTTGGGGGTCAGACCGGGTTAGGAAAATCATGTGGCCAGTGTTGCAGGGTTTGCCCAGCACCCTGTCCTTTAATCTTTTTTAATTGAACAGATAAGAAGAGTCATTTACCCGATAAACTCCTGCTGCGTCACCTTTCCTCTGATCTAAATCACTCAGTTGCTCTTTTTTTTTTTTTTTTTTTACTCCCATTAACTTCGCCACTGAGTTCAATTCCACTCCAAACATTTTTTTCTTGTGGATTCGGCTGCTGAAAAATGGCCGACCTGGACAGGTTGAACAGTAGTGGTAATGCGGTGTGGCAGTTGTTATCCTCAGTTTCTAGGCATAACACAATGCAGCAGACGCAAATGGTCACACACGAAGGAGCCGATATGACATCCGTTAAAAAAAGGAGACGTTTCGGATTGGGAACGCTTGAAAAGTGGCTCATACTACAGAGACCTGGTAGCGGAATAATGCTTACAAATGAATTTTTTTTAGCTAAATTTACTTCCTTCTTTAGTGTAATTAACTGTCATTTTTCCAAAGCACAGCCATTAGTGCTGTCATAGAATGTTTAATTAGCTCTCAGGAGGTTATTAATTTGATAGGCAGAACGAATAGGTGGCGAAGCGTATTCCTACAAGGGACTGAGTCTTCGGTAATCTGAGCCGCTGACACTTTTTCCTGCCACAGATCATTGAATAGGATAAAAACTCTTGATTTCTTGATGTTTAGATCCGCAAACAAGGAGGCATCCAGCTGCTGGTGGACCTGCTGGACCACAGGATGAGCGAGGTTCACCGGAGCGCCTGCGGAGCTCTGCGGAACCTGGTCTACGGCAAGGCCAACGACGAGAATAAGGTGGCCTTGAAGAACTGCGGCGGGATTCCTGCCCTGGTTCGTCTGCTGAGGAAGACCGGAGACGTAGAAATAAGAGAACTGGTCACAGGTATGAGAAAAAAAACAAAAACAAACGCACAACTCACCTGTTACGCTAGAATTCTCATGAGGATGCTTTGTGGTCCCTGGAGGGTAAATTAATTGGTGAAGATGCAGCATGTGTGTGTGTGTGTGTGTGTGTGTGAATGGTAAGTCTGCTCTGTGATAGATTGGTGACCTGGTAACAGCAAACGGACGGACTTGCTACTTGATGAGGGATATAAAAGCTTTGGATGGCGGAGGCCTTCGAAATAAATGACATCCATTATTGTGTTAATATTATTAGCCAAAACCATATTATCTATTAGCTTAACATTATGTTCTCATGAGTCAAAAAATATTTTGAATACATGTTTATTTATCCCACAATGGAGAAATTGCATCATTTCAGCAGCAGCAATACAACAAATATTAGAAAAATATTAGAAAATACAGGAAAATAAGAAAATAGAATAGAAATAGAGGAACCAGGAAAGAGGAATACAAAAAATAAAATATGACAAACTCTATATACACATAATAAAATAAAATAAAATAATAACATATATACATGATATACATCCTCATACAGCCCTGATATTGAACTCTCTCTTCACTGAAACTGCAGATAAATTCAGAATCGATGACTAATACAAGTCTATGTCTTAGATGCTATATATTATCTCTTAACATTCAGTAATCTGCCATCTTCTTTACTGGTCAAAGGTATTGTAGCGTCTTAGCACTATACTGTTTATTCTATTCTTTGTTTTGCTTATTAAAGAGTACATGGACTAATTTTGAAGACCTGCGGGCCTCCTAAAACATTTTAATATTCTTCCAAAGAGCCTTTAGTGCTGCATTTTGTCCCTCTGTGATGAAAACAGACATTACTCATACTTGCAGGACATTCCTACGCCCTTGAGTTTGGATGTAATCTAAATGCCCCCCCGCAATTATATTCCAGCGCGACATGAGTTCCCCAGCCGAAGGACAGGTCATCGTGATGGACAGCGCTCTCTGTCTCTGCTTGTCTGTCTGTTCTGTCTGTCTGTCTCTCTCTCCAAAAAAAAAAGTCATTCAGTCTGTATCCGCCAACTCCAGGTGATGGATCCATACTTTTAAATTCCGCTTCGGAATTTATTGCTGTTGCCCATCTGCTTTTCAAACCCTGTTTTTTTCTGAAGGAAATCTTTTTTTTTTTCTTCTTTTTTGCTCTTCGGGTCTTTTCCTTTTCCTATGTGGATTATATTTGTTCCATGATGCATTCTCACTGCCGTGGCAACATCAGCGCATCACCTTTTAGAACCCTAATTGATTGGTCGGTCATTGACCAATCAATGGCAGACCGGAGCATCACACAGAGTTGAGAGATGAGAATTCATCTTTTTTTTTATGCTTCAGCCTGATTATAAGTAGATGTAATATTTCTCCTCTTCACTGTCCCACTGTTACCAGTTCATTTCACCTCCCTGCCCAGTCCCATCCTAAAAAATGGACTGTCCAAACACGCACACGCTTCATGCATCTTGATTGCAATGTTCAGAATACCTGCCACGACATTATATTTCCACTGTTTTTTTCTGTTCTGCGCTGTCTAGAAGTCTCATCCCACGCTCACGCTGGATGACGAGCGGCTCCACGTTCTCCTTTAGCTCATACAAAAAGCCCTCTTTGTCACACCAGGTTACCTGTGAGATAAGAAAGTTCACCCTCAGAGAGGAGTAATGAACGTCCCTGGAGATAAAAAGCAACCGCACACACATTAGCTAACAAGTGAGATAAAGTCGGTAGGTGTTTGCAGCGCTAACTGTCTCCTTTAGTCTGACTGGAGGGCAAAGGTCATAGGTGGGAAGACACGTTCATCCACCCAGACTCAAGAGACAAAAGAGCATTTTATGTCATTTTTAACACATTTACTGCGAAATCAAAGGAAAATACAAGTGAATCAAAAAGGGAATGACGTTGCAAGAAGGTAGACAATGAAAAGATGGTTAATAATGAGACTATACAGAGGAGAGGAAACTTGGAATGAAAAATAGAAAAAAAGCAGTTTGACAGAGGGCTGAACTGAAAGCACAGAGGCCTGAAGAGCACAGCAATCATTTCTGCCATGCTGTGTGTGTGTGTGTGTGTGTGTGTGTGTGTGTGGACTCCTGCTGCTTTTTTAAAGAGGCTTTGTTTTGTTTTGTTTTTTTGGTTGTTTTTTTTTTTTTTCGAGATGATGTAAAAGCACCCATCAATCAACATTCTAATAAATAACATTTCCTGTTGTCA
>CAAE01013773.1:30852-43202 GCA_000180735.1 Tetraodon nigroviridis | reverse complement strand
ACACACACAAGATTATCAGGTCAGCGGAGGGGTTTCCATGTCCTCCTTTCAGGGGCCATTTTCCTCCCTGCAGGTTGTTGGTTTCCAGCCAAAAACGACTCCTTTCGAGCTGCCCGTATGTGCGACATGCAGTCAGACGCATCACTCCATTTGTTTTCCCGCAGACAGCTGCAGATTTTGGTCAGCACTAAGCGGGGCTTTGAAGTGAAACAATAAAAGCTCTACGAGGGCACAGTCGGCTCGCCTCCTCAGGTGTCAGTGAATGATGCGAGCTGGGCGTTGGGCTGGCAACCTGTCCGGAGTGGATTTCTCTCTCTAATCTGTTGACCGCGGGGAAAGGATCCAGCACCTGCTCAGAGACAAATGACACCAGATAACATGAAAAAAAATTATTTTCATGAAACGGGGTTCAGGTGTTTCATTGAATGACCTCAAGACCCAGCAGAATTCATGGTAATAACAAAAGTTACTTAGACATAATCCTAAAAAACAGAAACACAATTCTATTCCAATTGTTCTCTACCTGGAACAGCATATTTCAGTAATAACTATGTAATAACTTAAAAGAATATCCAAAGTATGCTAACTATTTTAAGATACTACATGGAGAGATGTAAGAATGCCAGGGGCCACCTGGGGATTAAACAAATAAGGGCTAGACTAAGCAAACCCTTTTATGCATGAGGAAATTCTGGCTCCGCCAAGTCAACACAGAAGGAAAGGCGTGCTGGAAAAAAAAAAAAGAGACAATATTCCACGCTTCATTACGGATCTACTAGACTAACAAACATATGTGTACAAGCCCCCAACACAATTTCAGACACACACCTTTACTTTGTGTTGTTGTTTTACACAAGTCACCATGCTTCACACTTTTGTCCTGAGAAATTCTGGGTGCAGAATTTTAACTGCTGGGGCATTCGTACGATCCAGAATTACCCAGAGAGCTGTGAAATCACTGTGGTACTGTTATTGGAGTTGTTTATTTTTACCGATACAGATGTAACAACAATATAGATATATATATTTTAGATCAGCGTGTTGTGATTTTTATGTGAGGAAAGCACTATGATAATGTCCAGTACAAAATTGTTAACATCTTAATTCTTATCATAAATTAAATGTATCTTCATAAAGATGTAGGGAATTAAGGCAGTTAGCAGAGGTAGCTGAATCGTATCCAGCTCCAGCATGTCGGCAAACTGGAGCTTGATTTTTATTTCAGCTTTAGTAAAATCAGAAAGCTATTCAAGGCTGGTGTTGTTTGTGTTGTCGGGTCCAATCACTGTCACTCGTCTTTGGCTCATCAAGGTCAGCCGTCGCCATGGAAATGCGCTGAAGCATTTCGCATTCAGAAAGGCTCAATGAACAGCATTGAGTCAACAGTTAGGCATTGTTTATAAAAGTTGTCTCATTTTAACGTTTGTGTTGCCGGACGCGTCCATGGATGAAAAAGCATCACATCAATCACTTAACGCTTTGATATTCCACATCAAGAACCCAGTGTTCCACTGTTCTCATGTTCTCGTAGAAATGATCGGAAATTTTCCTTTCCGCTTTCTCCTTGTTTGCCCATTAGCATTCATCGCTAGTGAAATTAGCTTGACCTTCTCTTGGAGTTGGAGATGGACGAGCGTGAAGTTTTAATTGAGTTCTTGTGTCTTCCTCTTTTCATTCTTTTTCATCAGTATAATAATGATTGACCTCATCTTGCCGAAGTAAAACAGCGCTCATCTCCTTATTGTGCCAGCCTGATGGATGAACCTGTTCTTTTGTAATGCATTGTGTCTTTGTTTGTACTACTAATACAATCGTTTTGACATTTTGCCTTTGCACACAGACATTTTCAAGACTTGTGCTGCGTGGAGCAGCTTAATGACACTCAGATGAATCCAGTTTATTAAAAAAAGATCCTTTTAATGCTGCTGCTGTGCGTTGACGGCGGTATTGTTTCTCTGGGGCCATCATAGATCACACAGTGGCATTAGCATATTCTCTAACTTTGCCTTTCCCTCTTGACAAATCAACAACAGAGTGCACCTTTGTGGTTCCAAAGTGCAACCCACAGATGATGCTCCCGTGTGAATAATATTCAAGTAGATGTTTTTAAAGTTTAAAGTTGCCGAGGGATTTTTATCCAGCTGTAACTACCGTCAAAACAAACAACGTAATGTCTTTGACTTTAACGTGCGTCGGATGGGTGTTTGTTTTCTTTACAGCCTCATCTAGAAGTTTGTTACGCCAAACATCTGCACCCCTTTTTTAATGGTGCCGTCAGACATATATTAATGCTGATATTTTCTTTTACGCAAATTTTAGGGTTAAATAAAGATTTAAAAAAAAAAAAAAACAAAAAACCCTTCCTCCGATTACGATTTTTCTACATTGAATCAAGTGAAAGGTTCTGGTGTTTCCATGACACTGAGTTCCAAGTGGGAATCCAAACATATTTAACCTCGCACCACCCACATGTATCCCTGCTCTGTTAATTAAAACAGTTCGTTTTTTTCCGCCCATCACGCTGGCAAAGGTACAACTGTTAAATGTGAGAATGTTGTGAAATGATCAAAGCAGCATTGCTGTGATTGTTGGCCGTCAAGACCAGGGGATTGCCGCCACCACCACCACCACCACCTTTTGGACTGAAGTCATGTGTTTTCCACTGAAGCGGCCCTTCTGGGCAGAGCGTCAGATGCATCCAGAATTTAAACGTTACTGTTTTTAATTGTTTCTTTTTCAAAAAAGCTGCCAAGTTCCCCAATATCTCTCTTCCTTCTTCTTTGTCTTCCCGCCACTCTTATCTTCCCTCCCCTCCTCGCTATCTTTCTCAGTTTGTTGACTGTTTGGCACGCGTATTTGCAAAGTAACCGCCATCTCGTGTGTGTGTGTGTGTGTGGCTGTCTGTGTGTGTCTGTGTACGTTTCAGGAACGTAAGCTCTGCAGGCGAGGAGGCGAGACGTAGGATGAGAGAATGTGACGGTCTAACGGATGCGCTGCTCTTTGTCATTCAGACATCTCTGGGCAGCAGTGAGATCGACAGCAAGGTATGTATACGTGGGTGGGTGTGTATGCGCGTGTGTGCGTGCGTGCACGTGTGTTAGATTTAGAGAAAAACCCAAGTGAAACACTTTTCTTTTTTTTAAGCCCACAGATACTATTACGACAGAATTAGTTCTTGTAATAATATGATCTATAAAGGGGCAGCACAGTGGCGCAACTGGTGACACTGTTGTTCACAGCAGGAAGCCAGGGGCTTTTCTGTCTGGAGTGTGCATGTCTGCATGGGTTCTGCCCAGGGATTTCAGCTTCCACCACTCCAATGACACAAATTTGTGAGAGGGGCAACTGACTAAAACCGATCGAGGTCACACCTGCTGGTCTGCCACCGGTGTTTTGCAGCTCGTCTACCAATCTGCTCCGGTATTTAGGCTGCCTTTGTAGCCTGTGTTCTCTGGATAACCTGTTTGTTTTCTGTAACTGAACACAAACTTGTCGACTTGTCTACCTGTTCACAACCTGTTGGATTTACAGTACCTGCCTTGCTCGTCTCCTTGTGAACTGACCTACATCTGCCCCCGACAACGAGGAAAGCGGTTTTACTCTCACTACGATCTTGGTCAACATTTTAAACCCCTACACAACCAAAAATCCAATTTTATTTATTAAAATTATAGCAGAAGGCTGAATTTTTTTTACGACCAAAGTACAAAACAAACTTTGAAAAGTGCTCAACCTTTACCCGCAGCCCCGAGACAGAATATTTCTTGCAGCTGGAAAGTTTTCAGCGCTCCTCACTGCTATTTTAGCTCTCTCGCTAGGCTGCGGATAAAGTTGAGTGGGTTTATGTTGTCTTTGTGGTTTTCTGCATGAGGACGTGTTCATGTTGTGTCCATGACAGTGTGCGGAGGCCACTCGATACTACACAAACAGTGTCAAGGATGGCTGATTTCTCAAGGTCTCTGTCTCCTCGCTTCTCTAAATGGCCGCCCTTAATCACTGTTTAACAGCCCGGGCCGCCCCCCCCCCCCCCTCCTTCCTCATCTGCCTCCGCCGCCTGCAGTCACCAGAGGCTGCTGTCGCCACAGTAACAAAGACAGATTGGCAGGCTCACCAGCCAGCGCTGACAGTTAAAATAACGCTAAGCATTAAATGAACTAGTCACCACTTGCAGGTGAACCAGCACACGGTTTACCTGAAAGTTGTCCCATTAAACACATTCCGCAGGTGATGGATGGATGGATGCGCGGCACTGCTGAGAGTACATTTGGAAGTATAAAACCAGGCGACTGGTGATGTGCAAAATGGTGATAACTGTAACAACAGGTCCCTTTTGCACTTACACAGACTATTTACACATTAAAATACTAAAATATACATCACAGTGACTCTGTTTTATGGAAGTTATCAGTGGCTAACAAACAGGTTAGCCAGCAGCTAATCCAGTATTGAGAACATGTTCTGCTGATTTTGTTCATGAAGTTTTCCCAACAGTGTTTACCATCTATCCTATAATAGTCAAGGAGTGAATAATAATCATCTGGTGCAGTTTGGGAAGTTGTAATTTGGCAATGAAATAATAAGCATGAGATAGGAGCACATGGCAATAAGGCATCAGTGTTGCAGCACTCTCCTATAATACCGCTTGATTAGAGCGTAAAATAAGGAGTGCTACTGTAAGTGCGAAGCTCAGATGCAAATTACAAGCACCACATAGGTTTTTGTTGTTGTTGTTGTTGTTGTTGTTGTTGTTGTTGTTGTTTGTGGCAAAAAATTCAACAGCAAATCCAAGTATGAAATATCAGGGATACTGTAAGCTCTTCTTGCTCACAATGTGCGAATAGAATTTCAGACATTAGCGCAGCTCGCTGAAGTGAAACATTTTTGTTGTTCAATCTCTTCAGGCTAGCTGTTCAATTAAACTCCTTTGTTGTCTTTTATTTCTTTGTGTTTGTTGGTTTTTTTTTCGCCTGTGCAAACCCAATGGTCGGACAGAGGGGAGATTGATGATTGGTCTTTGTTCATTTCCACCCTGCTGATTCACAAAGATGCTAGACAGGCATGCAACTCGAACCCCGACCAAAACAAATGACGCCAATGAACTACAATATTTAGTCCGCTCTTATTCAGCAGCTAGGTTTGCCTCTGTTCTTGTTGTTTAATGGGGTGTGATACAAATTATTGGACTTGACATGTTTTACTGATTCACCCGAGAGATTTCTAACCGTATTTCAAAGTCAGAGCAAAGACTTGAGATTCCTTTATGCAACTTTATTGAGCACTTTTAAAATATCTTTGGGATCTTGACACCGACGAGTTGATCCCTCCGATTGAACATTTTTATATCTCCTCCTCCATCACCAGACGGTGGAGAACTGCGTTTGCATCCTGAGGAACCTGTCTTATCGCCTGGCTGCCGAGACGTCACACGGGCAGCAGGGAGGGCTGGAGGAGCTGGACGGCCTCCTCTGTGACGCCAACGGGCGCGACGGCGAGAGTTCCGGCTGCTGGGGCAAGAAGAAAAAGAAAAAGAAGGGAGCAGATCAGGTAAGAAGTGGAACTTGATTCAGGTACATTTAGAACATATTATTTCCAACTTTTTGCCATCATCAACATGTTCGGCGGCCTCCTGCGCATGCATAAAGCATCTGTTTTCAACGCTCATCTGTTTTGACACATGAGTGTGTGAAGGAATGAAACAGCTCCGGGGATGAAGCAGGAACAGGGGGGTGAATTGTGCACGCATCTGCGACTTCAGCGGAGGTGTGTGGCAAATAACAGAAAGCAGAAATGGAAAAAAAAATCACTCACAGCGTGTCGTGTTGAAAAGCATCCGTTCCATTTATAAAAGACGAGTTTAGGTTGGCTTTTCATATGTTGCAAGATGCTTTATGCTAATAATTTACTGGAAGGAAGTCAAAAAAATTTCCTTTAAAGCATTTTTAAACCTAATGCCGATGCAAGATTTTTTTAGGGACCTTTGGTAAATTTATTTAGAGTACAGGAACATTCCTTTAACAAAAAAGTCAATTGTCAAATGCTCTTTTATTTGTTTTTACCGCATTACATCACTTATTAGCATTAGCATTATTATATTTAATCTTGTTCTCACCAGCTATCCAGCTTTGCTTATCTCACTAAGAGTTCCGCGATCCTCCTCTCCCAGATTCTCAAATACTGATGTTCTGGGTTGGTGCCTGGCCTAACTAACAGCACCAAAGCATCTATATTTAATGATCCAGAAATAAAACTCCAAATCTGACAAACTGCTTCTTTAATGTGTTAAATCACACTTAAGCAAAGATGGCATAACATCTTGAGGAAATGAAATTTAATACTTGGCATTTGGCTGTCTGGCAGGAAGCCTTGAATGAGAACGAATTTAACTGGCCAGCCTCTTTATGAGATGCAGTTCGTGACAGGCCGGCCCCATTCTAACCATTAAAACCGCTGGAATACTTATGGACTGCAGGTTTTTCTGTTGCAAGTCCATGTCGCTAATCATTTAGTCCACCAAGTCCCGCGCATGTGCCACCGCATTGAGATCTGCAAAATGAACCAAGCCACGTTTACCATCGCTTTAACCACCCCTCTATGTGATTGACTGATTTCCCTGTGCATACATTTGAAGCGGCGCGATTAAAAAAGCAGCTGGTGTACGCATTTGCATCGGCAGCCTTGGCTGAATCGAATTAATTCAGATTATATAGAAATAGAAACTAAAAACCATTAAATATTAGTGTATTTATTTATATTAGCAGAACGTGAGGTTTCTCAAGGCAAGTTGAAGTGATAAAGTACTCTGCTGTGAAAACAAGATCCTGTAATTTGAGAGTATTAAATAGATAAAAATGTTGATGTACACACACACACACACACAAACTAGAGCACCTTCTTCAAGAGGCATACAGGTTTACATTATGGAGGGGGAGGTACGTGGCAAATCTGAGAACCTCAATAGGGAGGTAGTAACGTGGATGAAAATAGAGTTAAAAGCCCAGAGAAACAAATGGAAACTAAAGAGAACCAGAACTCTGGAGAGACAGCGCGGTTAAAAAAAAAAAAAAAAAAAATCAACAGCAGAGAATATGCGGCAGGATATTAATGAAAAGGAGGAGAAGAGGTAACAATAGAACTGAGGGAGTAAAAGGACAGCTTTGGTTTCATGCCTACTTGAAAGCGCCATAGGCACATCACTCAAAATAAAGGTTCAGACATCAAGGGATCGTAGAGGAGGTGAGAAAATTGTGGGTTTAACTTTATTTGTCGAAGCAAATATAGGAGTCAGATGTTCTCTCATGGCCCAGAAGACATCTCTTTTCTCTCGCAATTTGCTTCCACAAGACCGCATCCTCCTACATGCTAGTTAAAGGGGCAAGCTCATTTTTAATACATCTGGATGTGTCACTGGCTTTCAGAAAAACATACTTTGCAAGGAATTAACCTGTTGATTATAAAATATCTTCTGCTTAACGCACCCTGGAGATTTCATTTTGGCTCCCCTGCACCTGAGCAGTAGCAGGTCCTCAAACTTAAGCTTCTTGCTCCGATGTTAGACTGCATCATCTCACCTGTCTCTTTACCTCCACAGTGGGATGGTGTGGGACCCTTCCCCGACACTGTGGACCCGCCCAAAGGGGTTCAAATGCTGTGGCACCCGACGATAGTCAAGCCCTACCTCACCCTTCTGTCGGAGTGCTCCAACCCCGACACCCTGGAGGGAGCCGCGGGAGCTCTGCAGAACCTGGCCGCAGGGAGTTGGAAGGTAGCATCAACAAACAAACAAAAAAAAAAATGCAAATGAAACATATCCAGTCGCTATTGTTTCTTTTACCGAGCAGGATTAGCTTCCGCTGCTTGATTTTTGTTTTAAATGCCAAAGTGCTGTCATGGCTCCAGGCCTGCGACCACGTGATGTTTATTTAGACGCGGCACGTAGCCAAGAACACCCCTACTTGGCACCATTAGCAGACCACACATTCATAAAAAAAATGGGAGGAAACCAAAAAATAATGACTAACTCTCCTGGAAAAATCTTCATCATTAAAATTCCATTTCTGTTTTGAAAGAGACGCGGTCCATTTTAAAGGCTTGGTTATTCAGTTCTCGCTGGAATGCGTTGTTTAGCAAAGGTACAGTAACTGTAACGCTGTAAAAGCTCCAAGCTGCAGCACCTGGGGATGCGACTAGGGTTCAAGAGCAGATCCCTGCTGAAAGCACCTTGATAGTAATCACATATGAACCACACGCTCGTATCATAAAGTGATGGTGAGACCAGCCTTAGCCTTCAGGGGGGCGGAAAAACTGCGCCGATGGCCTCGGAATGAACTTTGGATCGTAAAACGCCATTAAAAGTTGGTGGAAATGTTTAGAAGGCAGCTCAGTCAAAAGGTTCGATTGTTTGCGTGGAGACGGTGACGTACGCTCAGGTTGAAACATCTCTGCGGTCCGATGAATGTATGTGGGTGTTCTGTTGTATCTAATAGTGGTTTTGGGAGCACTTAACCAAAGGTTGTTAGAGAAGTAGAGAAAGAGGGTACGAGAGCTCATAAAAAGACAAGGTTGTTTTCGTAAGGGGAAAAAAAAGAAGTGTGATTTTCAGAAGAAAATCTAACTCTATAAAACTCAAGTTTTTAAGTTCACAAACACTTTTACAAATTCTTTACACCTATTGATGTTGTCCCTTTAAGAGTGTACTACCTGCCTTATTAACGAACTATGTATTTATTTTTGTGTCAAAATAGATAAAAATGACTTTCAAATGACGCTGGCTGTGTGTTCCCCAGCACCCCTCCACTCTTCCTCGGTTCGCACACACCGTGCCACTTTAGCCATTTAGGGCTGAGTAGTCCGTTGAAGCACACTTTGATCGTTGTCGAGGGACCGTAAAGTGATCTCTGAGCTCCAAACTCTTCTGTCAAATCCATGTAATAGTCTCTCTCACACTGTATCACTTTTGAGTCACTTTAATGTCTCGGCCATGCTCACGTTGACCCGGAAAGTGTCCCATTTAACCTCTGCTATTCTGGTTTCACAAAAACCTGATGAACAGTTTGGGTTTGGAACGGCTCATCTGAGTTGGAATGGGGCAGAGGTGTAGCCACCTGACCCATAAAAACACCGGATGTCGGGCGATAACACACCTCCAAAATGGCAGTATTTCAACTCCTGCAACCCTCCTGTGTTGTAGCAAATCTTTCCGACCCGAGCTGCTGGCTAACTCCTCTTATTTTTTGCCCTTCCCCCCAATAGTGGTCGGTCTACATCCGAGCCGCTGTGCGCAAGGAGAAAGGCCTCCCCATCCTGGTGGAGTTACTGAGGATAGACAACGACAAAGTGGTGTGTGCCGTGGCCACCGCTCTCCGGAATATGGCCCTGGATATCAGGAACAAGGAGCTTATTGGTGAGTGCTGATAAAAACCGATCGCTGGCATTTCAAATCGCATTAAACCGGACAGCTGCTCTGTCAGGTTCAGGCCTGTTTATTTATTTGCGAAAGTCTGAAGGCAGTTGTTATCTCTAATTGCATTCTCTTGTCGCCGCGACACTGGGATCTGTTCACGGCGCAGCGTTTTCGTCCACAGCAAGTCAAGGGCTGTACTTAAGTAATGCAATAAAAGGCCCAGAGCTAGCTGTAACAGTTAGTTAGCTAATTTGACATTGCTGTTAGCGCGTAATTAGTTTTGAGTTTTAGATTGGCATTTTCAGGCATCGGTCCGTGCTGGTTGATTGACTGCTGGCAACCACTCCGCTGGTAATAACCTGAGATTTTGAAGTGTGGCTTTTGGGTTTTTAGAGAAATCACAGTGATCCACAGCTGCCACAATTCCCACCTGCTGGTGCGTCGCTCTATCAATGGAGTAATGTTGTATGAAACCAACGGTTATGAAGCTGCACAAAGAGAAAAATCCAGCAGCAGTTGAGCCGGAGCAGACTGAGGGCGCTCTCACACTTGCAAGCTGTGCCTGCTTCTCCCACACAGTTGAAAGAGGTGTGCTCGGGCACGGCGCGGGTCGACGCAGCGCCAGAAAGGTAGTCGCGATCGATAAACCCAAAGCATCAAAGTCATGAAAGTGTGAGTTGTGTTTTCAAAAAATAACAGCTTTAGGGACAGTGTTGCGCCATGCGTGTGCCGTCTATGACGACTTTGGTATCGAAGGAAATCGATCTGGGCTAAGGTTAAAATGAGATCTAGGGTTAGTTGCTAGTTGTGACCGTTACTTAATGTAGTACAGTAAGATTTTATACGTATAAACTTCCTCACAAGGACACAAGTTCACGGATCTGTGCGTCTTTGTGTCTGTGTAGATGTGTGACATCACCCCGCCGTCCCTGCCGATATCTCTGATTATCTGTTTCCCTTTGGGCTCGGTGGTTTCTATGGCAACGCCGCTACCCACGGTCTCAGGAGGAGGTCTCCCGGAGCCTCTCTTGGTTTCGCTGGGGCGTAGCAATAGTGACTGGGAATGCCTCTGGCAGAGCTCATCGTACTAGAACTGTGAACGCTGTGCGCGAACGCGGCAGCAGATAACAGTGGAGAAAAATAAAGCCTGTGCACCGATTTATCAGTCTGATTTTTACTGTTTGTTTGCTTTTTCCTTTAATGCATTTGCACACTTAATAGTCATCTTATGATGAAAGATACAGTTGTCTCTGCAGACATCTCTACTCTTCTTCTCTTTTTAATTGCACAGAATGTTTGCTTAACAAGTCCAGACTGAAGTCACAACAAATCACAAGATGATCATCCTAAACGAGCGGCAGATAAGGGTTGATTACATTATAATTATAAAACTCACTGAATATGACAAATTCCATTTTTCCAAGAAGAAATCATTTGAAAGACTCTGATCCATGCTAATCCTGTAGCATTCTAACTACAGCGCGTCGCTTCGAACTGATAAACAGACTCTGATTTTCCTTTGGAGATAAGTCACAATTGGTCAATTCATTTGGAGAATAATTCTCTTTTTATGGCGCTTTTCCATTATGCACCCATGAGCGTGTCTTTTCAAAAAACAGGATTTGCTAATACACAATGATATTAAAATATAAGGAATAAATTAACTTAATTACACCAGGATTTGAGAGGGTATTATCGGTTTTACAAACCAGATTTTTTTTCCTAATGTCCATAAAGCCATCTATGTGTCAGTGGTAAAGGTGGTACTGTCCAAGTTTTTTTTTTTTTTTTTTGAGTTGAACTAGTTTAAAAAATGCTGTTCTTTATTCTTCTTGAAGTGGTGTGCTGCAGGGTAAATGGGATGCTCTCAAAACTGTTAATTCATCAAAAAATGATTGTGTGCCCCAAAGTCGAGCTCAGAATTTGGCCCTTTTACATGCTAAAAACAAAAAAAGTCATTTATATCCAACATTGTAGGAGCTACACTGTTAAAGCAGTGCTTTAACTCTGGCTTGGACTTTTTCTCCCCCTTTTTTTTAAAGAACTTGTTAAAGGTTTAATGCGATCCAACACCACTGTGGCTGTACAGACTGTCGGCAATCAAAAATAATGAGCTGAAAGCGGTTGGAAGCTGTGCTGAGCTGCGTAGTGGGCAGTGGGCTCTCAGCTAGGCTGTCTTTACACCTACTGTTCTCCTCTCAACTATCTCAGGAAATTCTTTGTTGATTATTACAATTTCCTTTTCATTTCCTTTTTCACCATGATAGGTTTAACTGGACGTTATTTGAAATTTTGCGTAAGGGAAGCCGATAAAAACCTCCGCAACCACCTATTCCCTTAAAAAAAAAACAAAAAAAGGAAAAATACATTTACAGATCAACTTTGTTGAAGTGCTGAGTCAGCTGAAAGACAAATGAGCCGTGTAGTTCTACAGAAGGTGAGTGTTAAATCAGTCTCCCCTCTTTCAAAGGTGTGAGTCGATGCGCGTCGACGAAGGGAGAGCGGGATCGGCCAGAGAAAGACCATTTGGCGCATGTTTTACGAGCTTTATCTGCTTTGGTGACGCCGCCCCGCGCCTTCTCGTCGCTGCTCGCCGCGCACGTTGATAAAAACGGCAGTTTCGTTCGAGGAGCTCAGAGTTCCGCTTGATTATCGTCATTTGGCACGGCTAATCTAGAGCAAGTCGTCCCTGTCTGAAAAGCAAAGAGTCTATTAAAAGTCACACCCCAGTGTGTCATGAGTTGTTAGCGCCGGTAAGTTTGGCAGCGCCACTATGGGTGGGGGGGGGGGATGGTAGTTCACGTGTGAGCTTCCGCGGGGCCAACGGAGGTCAGAATCGACTCTCATGCACCATAACCTCAGAGGAAGAACTCCGTGACTGGACGCTGACAAGACAAGCAGGAAGAGAGGACGAGTGATGCTCGGGAGGTTGAAGGATTCCAGCAGCGAA
>CAAE01013773.1:9639-30802 GCA_000180735.1 Tetraodon nigroviridis | reverse complement strand
AAAACCAGTCGACGGTGTAGTCTCAAAAGTTGTAGAACGTTAACAACATTCCCCCGTGTCACACACACATACCACACACACACCAAAAAACCAAAAAAAACAACACATTTACCCCTCCCCCCTAAATTAACCATTTTCAAACAAACATTTTATCCATCATCAAACCCATTATTGAGAACATTTTCTTCTTATTTTGTTAATGAAGTTTCCCAACAGTGTTTACCATCTATCCTATAATAGTCAAGGAGTGAATCATAGTCATCTGGTGCAGTTGGGAAGTTGTAATTTGGCAATGAAATAATAAGCATGAGATAGGAGCACATGGCAATAAGGCATCAGTGTTGCAGCACTCTCCTATAATACCGCTTGATTAGAGCGTAAAATAAGGAGTGCTACTGTAAGTGCGAAGCTGCAGATGCAAATAATTACAAGCACCTACATAGGTTTTTGTTGTTGTTGTTGTTGTTGTTGTTTGTGGCAAAAAATTCAACAGCAAATCCAAGTATGAAATATCAGGGATACTGTAAGCTCTTCTTGCTCACATCACAATGTGCGAATAGAATTTCAGACATTAGCGCAGCTCGCTGAAGTGAAACATTTTTGTTGTTCAATCTCTTCAGGCTAGCTGTTCAATTAAACTCCTTTGTTGTCTTTTATTTCTTTGTGTTTGTTGGTTTTTTTTTTTTCGCCTGTGCAAACCCAATGGTCGGACAGAGGGGAGATTGATGATTGGTCTTTGTTCATTTCCACCCTGCTGATTCCCAAAGATGCTAGACAGACATGCAACTCAAACCCCGACCCAAAACAAATGACGCCAATGAACTACAATATTTAGTCCGCTCTTATTCAGCAGCTAGGTTTGCCTCTGTTCTTGTTGTTTAATGGGGTGTGATACAAATTATTGGACTTGACATGTTTTACTGATTCACCCGAGAGATTTCTAACCATATTTCAAAGTCAGAGCAAAGACTTGAGATTCCTTTATGCAACTTTATTGAGTACTTTTAAAATATCTTTGGGATCTTGACACCGACGAGTTGATCCCTCCGATTGAACATTTTTATATCTCCTCCTCCATCACCAGACGGTGGAGAACTGCGTTTGCATCCTGAGGAACCTGTCTTATCGCCTGGCTGCCGAGACGTCACACGGGCAGCAGGGAGGGCTGGAGGAGCTGGACGGCCTCCTCTGTGACGCCAACGGGCGCGACGGCGAGAGTTCCGGCTGCTGGGGCAAGAAGAAAAAGAAAAAGAAGGGAGCAGATCAGGTAAGAAGTGGAACTTGATTCAGGTACATTTAGAACATATTATTTCCAACTTTTTGCCATCATCAACATGTTCGGCGGCCTCCTGCGCATGCATAAAGCATCTGTTTTCAACGCTCATCTGTTTTGACACATGAGTGTGTGAAGGAATGAAACAGCTCCGGGGATGAAGCAGGAACAGGGGGGTGAATTGTGCGCGCATCTGCGACTTCAGCGGAGGTGTGTGGCAAATAACAGAAAGCAGAAATGGAAAAAAAAATCACTCACAGCGTGCCGTGTTGAAAAGCATCCATTCCATTTATAAAAGACGAGTTTAGGTTGGCTTTTCATATGTTGCAAGATGCTTTATGCTAATAATTTACTGGAAGGAAGTCAAAAAAATTTCCTTTAAAGCATTTTTAAACCTAATGCCGATGCAAGATTTTTTTAGGGACCTTTGGTAAATTTATTTAGAGTACAGGAACATTCCTTTAACAAAAAAGTCAATTGTCAAATGCTCTTTTATTTGTTTTTACTGCATTACATCACTTATTAGCATTAGCATTATTATATTTAATCTTGTTCTCACCAGCTATCCAGCTTTGCTTATCTCACTAAGAGTTCCGCGATCCTCCTCTCCCAGATTCTCAAATACTGATGTTCTGGGTTGGTGCCTGGCCTAACTAACAGCACCAAAGCATCTATATTTAATGATCCAGAAATAAAACTCCAAATCTGACAAACTGCTTCTTTAATGTGTTAAATCACACTTAAGCAAAGATGGCATAACATCTTGAGGAAATGAAATTTAATACTTGGCATTTGGCTGTCTGGCAGGAAGCCTTGAATGAGAACGAATTTAACTGGCCAACCTCTTTATGAGATGCAGTTCGTGACAGGCCGGCCCCATTCTAACCATTAAAACCGCTGGAATACTTATGGACTGCAGGTTTTTCTGTTGCAAGTCCATGTCGCTAATCATTTAGTCCACCAAGTCCCGCGCATGTGCCACCGCATTGAGATCTGCAAAATGAACCAAGCCACGTTTACCATCGCTTTAACCACCCCTCTATGTGATTGACTGATTTCCCTGTGCATACATTTGAAGCGGCGCGATTAATAAAGCAGCTGGTGTACGCATTTGCATCGGCAGCCTTGGCTGAATCGAATTAATTCAGATTATATAGAAATAGAAACTAAAAACCATTAAATATTAGTGTATTTATTTATATTAGCAGAACGTGAGGTTTCTCAAGGCAAGTTGAAGTGATAAAGTACTCTGCTGTGAAAACAAGATCCTGTAATTTGAGAGTATTAAATAGATAAAGATGTTGATGTACACACACACACACACACACACACACAAACTAGAGCATCTTCTTCAAGAGGCATACAGGTTTACATGTATGGAGGGGAAGGTACGTGGCAAATCTGAGAACCTCAATAGGGAGGTAGTAACGTGGATGAAAATAGAGTTAAAAGCCCAGAGAAACAAATGGAAACTAAAGAGAACCAGAACTCTGGAGAGACAGCGCGGTAAAAAAAAAAAAAAAAAAAAATCAACAGCAGAGAATATGCGGCAGGATATTAATGAAAAGGAGGAGAAGAGGTAACAATAGAACTGAGGGAGTAAAAGGACAGCTTTGGTTTCATGCCTACTTGAAAGCGCCATAGGCACATCACTCAAAATAAAGGTTCAGACATCAAGGGATCGTAGAGGAGGTGAGAAAATTGTGGGTTTAACTTTATTTGTCGAAGCAAATATAGGAGTCAGATGTTCTCTCATGGCCCAGAAGACATCTCTTTTCTCTTGCAATTTGCTTCCACAAGACCGCATCCTCCTACATGCTAGTTAAAGGGGCAAGCTCATTCTTAATACATCTGGATGTGTCACTGGACTGCATCATCTCACCTGTCTCTTTACCTCCACAGTGGGATGGTGTGGGACCCTTCCCCGACACTGTGGACCCGCCCAAAGGGGTTCAAATGCTGTGGCACCCGACGATAGTCAAGCCCTACCTCACCCTTCTGTCGGAGTGCTCCAACCCCGACACCCTGGAGGGAGCCGCGGGAGCTCTGCAGAACCTGGCCGCAGGGAGTTGGAAGGTAGCATCAACAAACAAACAAAAAAAAAATGCAAATGAAACATATCCAGTCGCTATTGTTTCTTTTACCGAGCAGGATTAGCTTCCGCTGCTTGATTTTTGTTTTAAATGCCAAAGTGCTGTCATGGCTCCAGGCCTGCGACCACGTGATGTTTATTGTAGACGCGGCACGTAGCCAAGAACACCCCTACTTGGCACCATTAGCAGACCACACATTCATAAAAAAAATGGGAGGAAACCAAAAAATAATGACTAACTCTCCTGGAAAAATCTTCATCATTAAAATTCCATTTCTGTTTTGAAAGAGACGCGGTCCATTTTAAAGGCTTGGTTATTCAGTTCTCGCTGGAATGCGTTGTTTAGCAAAGGTACAGTAACTGTAACGCTGTAAAAGCTCCAAGCTGCAGCACCTGGGGATGCGACTAGGGTTCAAGAGCAGATCACTGCTGAAAGCACCTTGATAGTAATCACATATGAACCACACGCTCGTATCATAAAGTGATGGTGAGACCAGCCTTAGCCTTGAGGGGGGCGGAAAAACTGCGCCGATGGCCTCGGAATGAACTTTGGATCGTAAAACGCCATTAAAAGTTGGTGGAAATGTTTAGAAGGCAGCTCAGTCAAAAGGTTCGATTGTTTGCGTGGAGACGGTGACGTACGCTCAGGTTGAAACATCTCTGCGGTCCGATGAATGTATGTGGGTGTTTCTGTTGTATCTAATAGTGGTTTTGGGAGCACTTAACCAAAGGTTGTTAGAGAAGTAGAGAAAGAGGGTACGAGAGCTCATAAAAAGACAAGGTTGTTTTCGTAAGGGGGAAAAAAAAGAAAAGTGTGATTTTCAGAAGAAAATCTAACTCTATAAAACTCAAGTTTTTAAGTTCACAAACACTTTTACAAATTCTTTACACCTATTGATGTTGTCCCTTTAAGAGTGTGCTACCTGCCTTATTAATGAACTATGTATTTATTTTTGTGTCAAAATAGATAAAAATGACTTTCAAATGACGCTGGCTGTGTGTTCCCCAGCACCCCTCCACTCTTCCTCGGTTCGCACACACCGTGCCACTTTAGCCATTTAGGGCTGAGTAGTCCGTTGAAGCACACTTTGATCGTTGTCGAGGGACCGTAAAGTGATCTCCGAGCTCCAAACTCTTCTGTCAAATCCATGTAATAGTCTCTCTCACACTGTATCACTTTTGAGTCACTTTAATGTCTCGGCCATGCTCACGTTGACCCGGAAAGTGTCCCATTTAACCTCTGCTATTCTGGTTTCACAAAAACCTGATGAACAGTTTGGGTTTGGAACGGCTCATCTGAGTTGGAATGGGGCAGAGGTGTAGCCACCTGACCCATAAAAACACCGGATGTCGGGCGATAACACACCTCCAAAATGGCAGTATTTCAACTCCTGCAACCCTCCTGTGTTGTAGCAAATCTTTCCGACCCGAGCTGCTGGCTAACTCCTCTTATTTTTTGCCCTTCCCCCCAATAGTGGTCGGTCTACATCCGAGCCGCTGTGCGCAAGGAGAAAGGCCTCCCCATCCTGGTGGAGTTACTGAGGATAGACAACGACAAAGTGGTGTGTGCCGTGGCCACCGCTCTCCGGAATATGGCCCTGGATATCAGGAACAAGGAGCTTATTGGTGAGTGCTGATAAAAACCGATCGCTGGCATTTCAAATCGCATTAAACCGGACAGCTGCTCTGTCAGGTTCAGGCCTGTTTATTTATTTGCGAAAGTCTGAAGGCAGTTGTTATCTCTAATTGCATTCTCTTGTCGCCGCGACACTGGGATCTGTTCACGGCGCAGCGTTTTCGTCCACAGCAAGTCAAGGGCTGTACTTAAGTAATGCAATAAAAGGCCCAGAGCTAGCTGTAACAGTTAGTTAGCTAATTTGACATTGCTGTTAGCGCGTAATTAGTTTTGAGTTTTAGATTGGCATTTTCAGGCATCGGTCCGTGCTGGTTGATTGACTGCTGGCAACCACTCCGCTGGTAATAACCTGAGATTTTGAAGTGTGGCTTTTGGGTTTTTAGAGAAATCACAGTGATCCACAGCTGCCACAATTCCCACCTGCTGGTGCGTCGCTCTATCAATGGAGTAATGTTGTATGAAACCAACGGTTATGAAGCTGCACAAAGAGAAAAATCCAGCAGCAGTTGAGCCGGAGCAGACTGAGGGCGCTCTCACACTTGCAAGCTGTGCCTGCTTCTCCCACACAGTTGAAAGAGGTGTGCTCGGGCACGGCGCGGGTCGACGCAGCGCCAGAAAGGTAGTCGCGATCGATAAACCCAAAGCATCAAAGTCATGAAAGTGTGAGTTGTGTTTTCAAAAAATAACAGCTTTAGGGACAGTGTTGCGCCATGCGTGTGCCGTCTATGACGACTTTGGTATCGAAGGAAATCGATCTGGGCTAAGGTTAAAATGAGATCTAGGGTTAGTTGCTAGTTGTGACCGTTACTTAATGTAGTACAGTAAGATTTTATACGTATAAACTTCCTCACAAGGACACAAGTTCACGGATCTGTGCGTCTTTGTGTCTGTGTAGATGTGTGACATCACCCCGTCCCTGCCGATATCTCTGATTATCTGTTTCCCTTTGGGCTCGGTGGTTTCTATGGCAACGCCGCTACCCACGGTCTCAGGAGGAGGTCTCCCGGAGCCTCTCTTGGTTTCGCTGGGGCGTAGCAATAGTGACTGGGAATGCCTCTGGCAGAGCTCATCGTACTAGAACTGTGAACGCTGTGCGCGAACGCGGCAGCAGATAACAGTGGAGAAAAATAAAGCCTGTGCACCGATTTATCAGTCTGATTTTTACTGTTTGTTTGCTTTTTCCTTTAATGCATTTGCACACTTAATAGTCATCTTATGATGAAAGATACAGTTGTCTCTGCAGACATCTCTACTCTTCTTCTCTTGTTAATTGCTCAGAATGTTTGCTTAACAAGTCCAGACTGAAGTCACAACAAATCACAAGATGATCATCCTAAACGAGCGGCAGATAAGGGTTGATTACATTATAATTATAAAACTCACTGAATATGACAAATTCCATTTTTCCAAGAAGAAATCATTTGAAAGACTCTGATCCATGCTAATCCTGTAGCATTCTAACTACAGCGCGTCGCTTCGAACTGATAAACAGACTCTGATTTTCCTTTGGAGATAAGTCACAATTGGTCAATTCATTTGGAGAATAATTCTCTTTTTATGGCGCTTTTCCATTATGCACCCATGAGCGTGTCTTTTCAAAAAACAGGATTTGCTAATACACAATGATATTAAAATATAAGGAATAAATTAACTTAATTACACCAGGATTTGAGAGGGTATTATCGGTTTTACAAACCAGATTTTTTTTCCTAATGTCCATAAAGCCATCTATGTGTCAGTGGTAAAGGTGGTACTGCAGTCTCTGTCCATGTTTTTTTTTTTTTTTTTTTTTTTTTGAGTTGAACTAGTTTAAAAAATGCTGTTCTTTATTCTTCTTGAAGTGGTGTGCTGCAGGGTAAATGGGATGCTCTCAAAACTGTTAATTCATCAAAAAATGATTGTGTGCCCCAAAGTCGAGCTCAGAATTTGGCCCTTTTACATGCTAAAAACAAAAAAAGTCATTTATATCCAACATTGTAGGAGCTACACTGTTAAAGCAGTGCTTTAACTCTGGCTTGGACTTTTTCCCCCCCCTTTTTTTAAAGAACTTGTTAAAGGTTTAATGCGATCCAACACCACTGTGGCTGTACAGACTGGCGGCAATCAAAAATAATGAGCTGAAAGCGGTTGGAAGCTGTGCTGAGCTGCGTAGTGGGCAGTGGGCTCTCAGCTAGACTGTCTTTACACCTACTGCTCTCCTCTCAACTATCTCAGGAAATTCTTTGTTGATTATTACAATTTCCTTTTCATTTCCTTTTTCACCATGATAGGTTTAACTGGACGTTATTTGAAATTTTGCGTAAGGGAAGCCGATAAAAACCTCCGCAACCACCTATTCCCTTAAAAAAAAAACAAAAAAAGGAAAAATACATTTACAGATCAACTTTGTTGAAGTGCTGAGTCAGCTGAAAGACAAATGAGCCGTGTAGTTCTACAGAAGGTGAGTGTTAAATCAGTCTCCCCTCTTTCAAAGGTGTGAGTCGATGCGCGTCGACGAAGGGAGAGTGGGATCGGCCAGAGAAAGACCATTTGGTGCATGTTTTACGAGCTTTATCTGCTTTGGTGACGCCGCCCCGCGCCTTCTCGTTGCTGCTCGCCGCGCACGTTGATAAAAACGGCAGTTTCGTTCGAGGAGCTCAGAGTTCCGCTTGATTATCGTCATTTGGCACGGCTAATCTAGAGCAAGTCGTCCCTGTCTGAAAAGCAAAGAGTCTATTAAAAGTCACACCCCAGTGTGTCATGAGTTGTTAGCGCCGGTAAGTTTGGCAGCGCCACTGTGGGTGGGGGGGGGGGGATGGTAGTTCACGTGTGAGCTTCCGCGGGGCCAACGGAGGTCAGAATCGACTCTCATGCACCATAACCTCAGAGGAAGAACTCCGTGACTGGACGCTGACAAGACAAGCAGGAAGAGAGGACGAGTGATGCTCGGGAGGTTGAAGGATTCCGGCAGCGAAAAAAGAGGAGAAAAACACCACCGAGGCTGCCAAAGAGCATATGTACGCTCATGCTCCAATCCCTCTGTAATGTGATTTATGCGGCATATTGATGTCGACGAGAATCACATTTCTCATCTGTCAGTGCCTTTTTTGTCTCTCTCCTGATTTCACCTCCTTCATAGTTGCGATTTGCATAATATAATGCCTGTGTAGCAATAAACGGGTCCCATTCAGCGCCGCGACGTCTGTCAGCACAATTCTTCCCCATTTACTTACAGATGGTAATTTGACACACATGAATTGGAGTCTGTGCTAGAATGCCAGAACAGGCACCAAAAGGTTCCCCTTTCCATGCTCTGGGTGAGGCTTTATATAACAGTCCTTGTAATAAGCACTAATAAGGCTTGTATAAGATGCAAACCAACACTACTACATACATACATAACACATCATGAGTTTACATGTTTTTTGTAAATTACCTAGCACTTGTATTGTATTACGTATCGTATTGTAGGTATCATATACTGATTAAACTTCTTTGAATTAACTGTCTAAATGTTTATATTGTCTTATAAAGACATGATGCATCCTATAAAATATATAAGCATCTTATTCAGGCTAATGTAGTCATATAACACATAATATTGTTCATGAGCATCTAATGAAAACCTTATTAATGCTTATTAAAAGGACGGTAATATAAAGCATGAACGAATACTTCTTATTTAGTCTACATCCCCTAATTTCTTCAAATTCTGCACAGACATGACCTGATTATTTCCTGCGTAAATTAAACAAAAATGTAATTTTTCAAGTTTTTCCCCAGCTTTGACTGTATGCCAAGGCCCCGCGCTGAGTCTGATTCCAGATCAGGTCTCACACCCAGTGATCAATACAAGCCCCTCACCTCACAGAGACCACCTGATCAGTCGGCATCTCCATGCATTACCAACATTCCTGCCTCCCCCCCTTCCTTTCCCCCCGGCACTCCACATCAAACGACGCTCCTCGTGGCCCGAGACCACCTCTTTCATGCGAGTCAAGGGGCACTTGTTTTGGTGCACAGCGGTTTGATCAAGATGTTCCCCTCTAGCTGTGATAGGTACAGGAGCTCCTGAATTCTCTTTGATGCCCCCTCCCAATCAAAACACCTTTGGAATGCTAACATACTTGTTTGGGTTTAATGTTGGCTGGTTCTGAAAACTCACTTTAATGAAAAAAGTAATCTTCTGGCATGGTGAAAGAGGAAACAAAGTTGTAATAAGTTCATAAAATGGCTGCGTATGATTGCGCTGATCATGCTAAGGTCATTAATTAATGAACCTCAAATTGCTCTCAGTGTCGCCACCTACAGTCCAGAAATGTACATGATTGTTTATTTCTCTTGACGAGCGGCTGACCCACACTGGGGCACCGTTTAGCCTTTTTAAACTCGACCATCCCATAGGTCACCTCTGGTATTTAGCACATGCTCAGGTGTGTGTAAAAAGGTAATGATGGGTAATTGCAAGAAAGTGTCTAAAGTGTTTCTATTTGTGCGCTGAAATGATGTCACTTTTTTATTATGCTAAATGTGTGTCACTTTGTTCTCCATCAAATGTGTTTCCAGTTTGTGGCTCTGTAACATAAACTAATTTTCTTACCATTCTAGTGATTTTTTGTGATTGTTGGTTTGTTTATTTGCATTTTTTTTTTTCCCTAATATGCGCATGCTGAGCTGTGGGAAATCAATCAACCCTCTGCGACGGCGTTTGAGATTTATGTCACCCGTAACAACCACAATATCCACCGTGAATGGTTGGAATTCTGCCTCAATCTTAGGAGCAGCCTCACAAATACACAACATTCTGCTGGTGTTGATGTAAATGGCACAAGCTGAGAGGCGACTCGTGCACATTCTTGACATTTTAGAGGGACATCATGTTCCTATGAATGTTTGATTCAGAACGTTGTCAGGTCTTTGAAATAAATGAATGCGGATTAGATTTGACCAGTTTGGCAGCCATAATATGCTGTTTTCCCCACACCGGAATACCAGAAACTCCCATCTGTCATAGGTGACTTCATTCAAATTGCTGCTGCCATCAAGCACCAACGTGCACATTCCATTTAAAGCTCCAAATATCCTGGGAAGCATTTTTAAGGAATTTAGCAGAGTATGAAAAACATGTTTAAATGCAAATTCTAACGCTGGTGATTACAGAGTGATGCAAAGTATAAAAAGAAAGGAAGTTCATGCTAACGCCTGAAGCAACAGACGCTGTCATTCTTTTGGTGAAAATGAATACCCAATATGTCGGCTTTTTCTCTATATTTTCCACATCTTATTATAACACTGAATTCCCTCTCTCTTTGCTTCATCTTTTCCTCTTTTTTTGGTGGGCGTCCCCTCCCACCCTCCCTCCCTATTATCACTCCTCTGCAACATGCGAGTAATGGTGCTAATTCTGCCTTCGTCTCTATTCTTTCCCCTCTTCCTCCCTGTATCTGTTTATCACAGGCCCGCTCCTCTCCCCCCGTCTCCTTCCTAAAGCCATTTCAGACATGAGCTCATAACGCCCCACCTTCCCTCCTTTGCAGTCTCTCGTTCTTTGTGTCTCGCGCCAATGACTTCAACGCCGGAGCCCGTTACTGTGGAAACCACAGCGGTGCGCCACAGGGACGCCGCTAACTGCATGATTGCTAACTTGAGCATCTGTGTGAGTCAGAGGTCAGGCGGTTCGTGCGGATGCGGAGAAGTTCCAGTTTTAGCGGAGGCTAAATTGTCTTGAGAGATTTTTAGATTGGGTTTAGTTGTTGTGCCAATGTTTGCCCTCCCCCTTTTTGCCAGCAGAAATGGCTGCGGTCAGTGTAAACACATTAGGAGGGACCGTGTCTCCACTCTCGCCGGGCGTGCTGGGAAATTTCTGCGTGGCCATAACAGTGAATCTCCCGCGAGCGAGGTTATGGCAGGTCTTTTATCAGCTCACTTTGTTCTCGCTGGCATTCTCCCGCCGATACACTGTGCCCCACACTGGGGCGCGATGGGCATAGAAGAAGAATGAGAGAACAATCAGGAGCGGAGGGAGCGAGAGAAAGGGCTGTCATGCCATGATGATTTTTTGGTTTTGGTTTTTTTCCTCCCCTCAGGCGTCCCCTCTGGATCCGACTCGTGTTCAGGTGATTCTTGTGTGGCGGACCGATTGATTTTCTCACTTTTCAAAGTGCTCCATAATGATCGGTCGTGGCCGCACAAATTAGCTCGCCTAAACATTCCAAGCCCGAAGATATAGCTCCCGCAGTCGGTTAGAATTGCCCGATCCTTTGATAAGCAGGATGTGTGTGTGTTCATCTCTTCAACCAGACATCACTGTGTCATGACTGAGTCTTTAATGAAGCCACAGGTTAGACATTTTTACCTTTCTTCTCTGTTGGAACTCTTCTTTCCCTCCTCCACACTCAAGGCTGTAAACCAGAATACATTAACAATAGACATAGAGCGCTAGACCTAAAGCATGGCACACATGAAGGATAGATGCTTCACAAAGAAAGATGGAATAGCAATGCCTCTTTTCAGCACGCACACATTTTTCAGTCCTTTAAACCTGCTATCTCCCATCTATCTATCTCTCCTCTGCACAATCACTTTACCTATTTTTGTTTCTTTTTACGTATTACATTTAGGAGCCGTGCCAGGTTCTGTTCCCAAAATCTCAAATGTCTTTTTAATTTAGCAAAAAAGCAAATAATTGGTTTTTAAAACACTGTACCCCCTGTTTCTGATCCCTACATGGCGTTTGGCAGTTTTATTTGCGAATGTGATTCCGGTGAGTTGTTTCACACTCCGCATGGAGTCTCAGAGACCATAACCAAATCACGGGCATGTTTTCAATAAAGGAATGCTCCCACCATGCAGAAATCAACAATGTTGCTTTGAATATGGCGCCCCCTGTCGACCTGTCAGTTCCAACCAGGAATGACGTCACAAGGAGAATGTTTTTAGTTGTTTTTTTTTCCCCTTTTGTGGAGTCAAGTCGCAATAATGCTAGCAAAATTTAGATGAAAAGTGATGATAATCTGAGATCATGTTTGTGTGTGTGTGTGTGTGTGTCCTTAATACAGAAAGAATCACAATTTCACATAGCTGCAAGCCAAAAACAAATCACTGAAATTCATTCTTCCACAGGCCCATTCACATATCTTGGGGAGGCTTTAGAGATAAGTGTACAGTAACCTACCTTTGGACCCCAGTTTATCCTCTGATATGCATTTGAAACCAAACCAAACCTTTTTTTTCCAAAGCTGTACGATGCTACAAGCAATCGAGAAATATCACCTTTCACCACATCTCCCCAAGACAATTACCCCCAATTTTTCTTCAATAACGCTCTCCCTTCTCCCTCGGTAAACAATCAAATCTCTCCATTGTGGAGGGGTAATTGGATCTCTTTAAATCAGATCAGCGATTATGGCCCTGATGAAGCACGCTCTGCTCAGCTGGAGCTAGCGACACGGGGGAATGCGGCACCAGAATACATTACTGACCCTGCCTCCAAGGTGAAGACGGCTCTTTTGGACCGGTGGTGTAATACAGGTTTATTAAAGTGTGCGGTGATCAGCACAGGGCTCGTTTCTCTCCTGGAGGACATGTTCCGGGTGCAGCTTGCATGTCGCTGACAAAGAAACATAGAGGAGGTTGCACCTCAGCATGCAGAGGTGCTGTTTGTGTACTCGAATGGCTCTTCACACTCGACACAGGCTGTTAAAACCGAACCAAACTTGATTCCATGATCAGCCGTCGAGAGGAAAACAACTGTTTGCACCTAAATGTTTAGCAGGTCGGAATTTTGCGTCACTCTGTTCTTTCATTTGTGTGAACTGCGTTAATTACAACGAACGCTTTAGTAACATTGGTATTTGTCCTCTTCTCTGGTAAATCTGTTTGCTGCCAGAAAAAAACACACTTCTGCATTCTAAACATGGAAACTGTTTACATTTAAGTGCGTGCAAAGAGAAAAATCTGGTATTTAAAAAAAAAAAATCATCCTATCTTCATTATCTTAAAATGATGGAGGAGCCTTATAAAATCACTTTAACCTCTGTTTATAAAGAGTGAAAACCAGCTTAATGAGTCGAGAAGTATATATCTGTTTGTTTACTCAAAAACACTCAGTTTCACATGCTGGGACTGTTTGCAGAGAGCTGTAAGAAGAGTCTGCAGAGCGTTTCCCACGCCCCTCTTTCGTATCTCCCCGCTGTTCCTGCCCTCTTCTCATATATGATTGTTTCCCTCTTTCCCTCTCTGTTTTCCCCACATTATCCTACCGTGCACGCCCCTCTGTGGCTAGAATGTGATGACGTTGCACAGACGGATAGTGATATGCCTGCACACACCTGCATTCTCTCTCTCTCTCTCACACACACACACACAGACACAAACACACGAACACACACATGCATGCATGGCTATTTTAACAATATGCTGACCAAGCCTTTCTCCGTGAGCGGACTGTACCTGCACAGTCAAACACGCCTACCTCTGAAATTTTGTTGCTTTCATGCGCCGCTCATTTTATTAGTATCGGCGTCCCCGCAGACAGCCGGCCTATAAATAAGTCGCTCAGTCAGTCAATCAGGTAATCAATAAATTGTCTTTCATTCATGCAGTAAATTACCCAACAGCCACTGGGTGTATTCGTTGTGCGGTCTTTCAATCGTTTAGTCGGCTGCTCTGGAATTCAGCAACATCTTCGAAAGAAGAAACAGAAGTTTATTAATCAGTCTGTCACCAGCCAGTCAAGAAATGAGTTTGATTCAAGGCAGCTGAGTAATGAGTCCCCACCCCCCTTAGCTAAGAGCTTAACTTTGTCCTCAAGGCCAAAAGACAATGCTCGCTTAACCTCCCTCCAGCCTGCCAGCTCGAGATAGCGCTTGGCCAATTAACTCCCACAGATAGAGCGTGCACGTGTGTGAGCGTGGCTGGGACAGAGGGCGGCCGTGTGTGTTAAGTATGTCAAACAGCATATGTTGTACAAGGGCATAAGTGCCGCCGTGCAATCAGCTGTTTACGAAGGTATGAAGGTTGAAGCGATGCCGTTTTTTCCGCTTTGTATGTATTAGCCTGTCCTCAACCCGACTCAGATCACAGATGGATCACTGAGCGAGCCCCTCCCTCTGGAAAACATACAGATCACAGCTTAAGGCAACACGAGGTGGGCAATCTAAAAAAAAACAAACAAAAAAACACAAAGTCGAGTGAAAGGAAGGATCAAAACAGAGTCCCATTTAAATAATGCACATAACGTCTGACAAAAAAAAAAGAAAAAAGCTATCTGAGTGCTAATATTTTCTATTTTTATACTGTTGCAAGGAAAGTAGTTTGTTTAGCAACCTCGATTTACAACGTTTTGAAAAGCGGGCTTGGCAACTTGAGGTATTCTGAATTTGAGCTGAGCCGCTATCTGTGCAACTCGCTTGGTGAAATGTGCAATATGCAAAGTTTTTTCACCCATTTTGATGTCTTTCTTCTTTTCTGTTGTTTGTTATTTGCTTTCATCTTGATACAGAATCCCCAAGAGCGCTTTGCTGCTGTTTGAAACAGACATATTTACGTCTGCTTTAGCTAATGCTACATGGTGAATAGTGTGTTTTTCTATCATAAATTGTTGCGTAAAACTCATTTATTTACGGTACATCTTTAAGCTCTGCCACCAGTTATTTTATAGTTTGTAAAAATTGTTGCAAAGAATGTTTATCTTTGCAACTTTATCTAGACCTACACAGAAATCCAAAACCTGTGTGCTGCCATCATCTTCAGTCTGCAGTTTAACAGCTCAAATTATGGTCTCACCTTGATTTTTTTCCTCTTTAATATCCTCATTTTTCTTTATCCAAAATGCTCTTCACGCCGCTGCGACTGCTTCTGTCTGCCCCACCCTCTCACTGACAGCCTCCACGGGCTTTTTATCTGACACCGTCGCCAGCACTTCTTAATTACACCCTTTCCTCCTTCCTTCGATCTTTCCAACAATCCTTTGAATGTTTTTTTTTATTTTTTTCTTTTACTTCCTCTGTCAGCCTTTTTACTAAAATACCAGGAGTCGCCCTTTTTATTGGATTCTCAGCATGTCGGTGTCAGAGGATGTGCACTGTGCTCTTGTGCATAAAAGTTATCAAAGCAGTCAGCTGCACAGAGCCATTGAGGGAGAATATTGATTTTCTGACTATTATTGGGCTAATGATTGTGTCATTGATAACCAAAATGAATATAAAGCTTGTTTAACAAAAAGAAAATCGGTGACTGTGTCACACAGTCATACTTGCCTCATAGTGTCCTGTGATGCCAGTAACACAATAATAAGTAACATGTTACTTGATTCTAATGACTTTTTTTGAGTAACAAGTCATCTGTTTAAAGTTACCTATCTAACAAATACTATTTTGAGTTCTTTTCTGCTAAAAATAGAATTTACTAGAGTTCTCTGGACACTCTGTGCAGGTTGTAACAAAAAATAATCTCAAAAAACTCTTGTCTCTGAAAACCTCGCATCCAAAAACTGTCACGTTTCTGACAAGAACTTTCACTTTTACCCGAACAACAAGTTTAAAGTTCAAGAAACAATTGTTGCTGGTGTTAACAGTTAAGTACAGTATCTCAGTTTAAAGGAATTGTGTCTTTGTTTCTTTTTTTTATAAATTTGTTAATATCTTTAGGTGAAAGTCATTATCTGATTTTTTAAAAAAACAGCATTTATGTCACATGATCACGTGGAGTCATGACTGTCATGATTTGATGATTTTTAAAATGATTTTTTTTTCAAGAAATACTTTTTGAGTTCAGTTAAAAATGTAAAGAGATACATTGTTGACATTACTTCCAATGCACTATCAATAAACTGGCAGGACTATTTATCATTTTTATGTTGATTGCTAAAGGCAAATAATATTTACTTCTACTCTAACTGAGTTAATTTTAAAATCGAGTAATCAGTTAAGTAACTAAGCTACTTTTTAGAGACATTTTCAGTAGTCTGGTTACTTTTCCAATGTAACTGTGGCAACACTGGTTGTGAAATAGCCAATTTGCCCCCTCTAAAGTAATTTTGCATTTTTTTTCTTCTCCCGTCAGGTAAATACGCCATGAGAGACTTGATCCACCGGTTACCAGGAAGTAGTAGCAGCAGCAACAACAACACCACCAGCAGTGGGACCTCCGGGACTACGGGCCCTCCGAGCAAGACCATGTCAGATGACACGGTAACGGCCATCTGCTGCGCGCTGCACGAAGTCATCACCAAGAACATGGAGAACGCCAAAGCCCTCAGAGATGCTGGCGGCATCGAGAAACTCATCGGGATCGCTCGCAGCAAAGGAGACAAGTGAGCACCTGGGAGGGCGCCGCTTGCCACATTTGTGTGATACCTATGATTGAACATCGAGGGCTCTGATACAGAATAGCCCCTCAAGGGTGCTATTACAGTTTCAAGGCTAATGATGATGTAGCAGTTAAGAGCAGAGTTACCTGAGCTGTTGTTGAAACGGTTATTAAATCACAATTATGCTCATATGCCTCCATCAGCTTTCATCGTGGTAAATTTACTGCTCAGGGATGTGAAACTACACCTGTCGCAGCACTGCTTTGTATCGCAAGTATGAAGCTAACGTAAAAAACAACACCTATTTTGTCCACGTATACACAAGTGCTACGTTGAATCCGGAATTGTGAGAGCCAGGGGGGAAAAGATAGATTGTGAGTGCAGCGTCGCCAAAACCGTTGACGTGCTGACCGCCCCACATATCTGTCATTCAGTTGGGAAGGGGTGGGAGCGTGAGGGCGTGACTCCCGTGGCCATCGTGCTTGGCTGCTGCAGGCGGGTTACAGGGCGCCGTCAGATGGAGGTCAAACGTTCATTCATGGTTATGGAGAGACACATCGTCTATTTAGGGAGCTGTGCTCAAGGGCACCACTGTGGATGGAGATGGGGCCCTCGCAAGGAACCTTCACAAGTGCAGATTTGCAGCGCAGTTAGCCACGCCCAGGATTTATGGTGGGCTGTGAACACATTATGGGACGGCGCCTTTTTAATTTTGATTTCCTTCTTTGTTTGCATCCAATGTAAACACTGCATGCAAGGAAACAGCCAAAAGTAAATAAAATCAGAGTGAATTCAGCCATATTGGCTATATTATTGCTTCTTGGACCATTCTGCAAACTCACTACTACTGAAAGGATTTTAATAGCATAGCTGACCTGGCATTCCCAGCTTGCTTTACCCTTTGTAGCTGTCCAAAATGGATTTGCTATATACCACGTATGTGCTGCACTAGGTAGCTCAAGGTGACACCAAACGTCGCATTTTCCACTGACCCGCACACCCACTGCGCTGTTTCCTACGTAGAGGCCAAAGAAAAACGGCATGATAAAAGCCAGTGATTCCGATAGTAGCGTAATGGGTCCTCTCGGTCTTTCTCCAGACACTCGGCTAAGGTGGTGAAGGCAGCCTCTCAGGTTCTCAGCAGCATGTGGCAGTACAGAGACCTCCGCTCCCTCTACAAGAAGGTAGGAATCTGCAAACTGTTTTGTTTGTTGGACCTTGTTGGGTAATTTTCTTTATGTGGGAGCATATTGTAAATGACAGAATGCAGGCGGGGTCGCAGAAAGGTTCTCTCGTGGAGCGTCGGACCGGTTTTCTGGCCGTGCAATGATTCTCGTGCTCCACAACTGAAAACAACCCAGATCTTCCATGAAGAATTGGGCCTTCGTAGACAGCCAGGCACTGTGGAGTTAGAAATATTGATCAGTATCAACCTTACCTTCACCATTAAACGTCTCATCACCGGCGCTTTGTGATGAGAGAAAAACGAACCATTATACACACACAGATACATCCTTATCAGCTTTCTAATTGATTTACGTTTTAAAACTATTAGTTAAATCCACTGAGACGATAAATCAGTTGGTAGCCTTCTGCACCAGATTCCCTCTCAACCGTGGGTGGAGTGATGAAGCAACGACAACTACAGTTCTCAAAATCTCAGATTTATTTCCTCTTACTCTTCTGGATGTTGTAGGATGTGTTGTCTGATTTCTTATGTGTAACTGATGTCTGTGTAGGTTCCCAGACATCCAGGTCATGTGATCCGAGAATAGACTTTGTGTTCATCTGGACTTGTTTAAGTTTCCTTTTGAAAACGTTTCGCCTTCTATCCCAAAGGCTTCATCAGTTCTGATCAGGCGGGGAGCAGAGCTAGCAGATATAGCCCTTGTGGACCACTGGCATGCTAATATCAACTCAGAGTCCTTCACATTAGCATGCCGATGGTCTGGATGGATGTCTAGGGGTCGATGAACACAAAGTCTACTCTTAGATATGTGTAACTGAGCACTTTGGTGTGTGTTTGTGTGTGTGTGTTTCTCAGGAAGAGGAGCTAATAGGGTTTCTACGGGTGACCTGACAAGTGAGCAACAGTGTTTATGGAAGCAGGAGAATCAATAATTTGCATCACTTGCTTTTTTTTTTTTTTCAAAGGTTTACATTTATTTACAAAGGCTAGCATTGGTGCGCGTGCTTTTTTAGCCCATTATAAAGCTTGAAAGGTATGAATGCTGTGGGCTACCAGAAATCTGGAGCTCATTAAGGGCGGTAGCTGACTTATAGAATGGCACAAACAAGCCACGAAAGAAAATATCTTTCTAACATTCGCAGAAATGATTGCTGCAAAGCTTTCCCCGCTCAGAAGCGCTGCTCTGTTCCGCCTTCCCAGCAAACACACATCATTAGGGGCTTTGTTCTATGTGCGCCAACCTGAAACAACAATTCCGTACCTTTTAGTAATTCAGTAATGTCCGCTTTGAGGGAACTTTCATCTGTCTGGGTCGCGTGACACTGAAAAGGTTTTTATTCAAATTGATATTCAGTGATGTGGTTTTGTTGTTATGCTTGTTTTTTTGCACTTCTTTTTGTGTTACAGACACACACACAAACTACACTGGCTGGCCCCGCCGTTAAAACAACCAGTTCCATTTTGCAAACAGTCACTGTAATGTCTGTACTTTTCCCCATCCCTCTTCCTCCCTTACCACATCCTTAGCAGGCATGTCCCAGTATCAGTCTGGTCCTTCTCAAGGTTTCTTTCTGTTAAAAGGAAGTTTTTTCCTCGCAGCTGTTGCCTGCTGATGGGTCAGGGGTCAATTTAGATTTCAAGATCGAATTGAACTGGTTATTTCTTTTCTGTACCACGTTAACAACCGTTACATTCATCTGTTTGTCCTCCAGCTTTGGGCTACAAACATTTCTAATATTTAAAACTGACCCACTTCCAGCTTTGATGAGTTGTTCTTTCCCCCCGACTTAAATTCCCTCTCTAATTCCCACATTTCCAAGATGTGAAAAACCAAGCCGGAGCCGAGGCCGTTATTGGGTACAAGTTGAGCAACATGCGACAAACCCTCACAACTCCGAGTTAGTCCGATTCTCCCGAGCGCTGCATCAGTCACTTCGGGTTGCCGCTGCCCCGCAGCAGGGCTGTTGCGCTCCCGTCTCGTCCTGACGACCGTGTCCTTTCTCTCCGTTCGTCTTCGTCTCATCCCCGGCGTGACACTGCACAGTATCCCCGCGTGGCCTCTTTGAGTCTCATCTGCTTCACACTCCTCTAATCATAGCCACTGGAAAGCATTACACTCGACTGGATGGCCTAACACTCCAACCATCAGACGTGAAGGACATCGGCTTCCCTCAACAGGCGCACTCAACAAAAGGTCGCGTCGTCGTTATCTTTTCTTTTCTATTTTTTTGATTGTTTACTTATTCAAATCAATCCGTCTTTGCCTCAAGGGCCCTTTATGCCAGACAAGATTTAATAAAGACATATATTGGAGAACGGATCAAGCTTCAGATTGATGTGCTGCATATTCGTGCGGCTGAATCCGATGTGCATATCATCCTTAAATTTATGGAGATATGAAGTTTCATTCAAAGCAGCATGAGAAATTAATGGATCGACTCAAAAGTTGCATTAAACTCGCAGCATATTTATATTATTTTATTTATTTACTGCATTAATTGCATTTTTTTTTTAAAAAAAACTGGCTATTCACAGAGCGGTTTAAATAGATAATTGCAGAAAGTTTCACATTTACCTTGACTTTATCACCCGCTTCCAGAGCTCAAAATGAGTGACTTAGCCGCCGCCGTCCCTGCATGACGTATGAGGTCACGGGTGTTAGATGCGGCTAAAATCCCGTTAGTCTGCAATCCAAACACGGATTAGCATGCAACCGAGACCAAAGTGGAGCCTGAGAGCCAGGTGGCTGCACAAATCTGTGGGAGCAAAGTGGAGTCAGGAGTGAGGAGGGAGAGAAGAAGATTGGTGGAAAGACCTGGAAAAACATTGGGTCAATAATGAGTCCGTCTCCTGTTAGCGATGAGTTGTTTGCTTTGAAGTCATGAGGTAATGAGACGAGCGTGAAAACGCGCTGTTCGGCTGCATAGAGGCGAAGGTTGCGCGCAGGAGAGCGCCCGCTTGTTTCCGCGCGCGGCTCAGCCTGCCTTTGAAAATGTGTGTTTTTGTCAAAAGTGTAGCGAGAGGAGTTAATCACTTCCTGCGGCGGTACCACGGGGGCAATGAGAGAAGGCGAGCGAAGGGGACCAAATAAAGAGGGAGAGCTCCAGTTAAACAGGAGGCTGGCTCACTCGTCTGGTTTTTATCTTTGAACATCTGAGAATAAAAGTGAAGGTTCCATAAATAAACAGTATCTCTGTGTGAAAATACTATCAGAAATGACTTGAAAGTGGTGCACTGGTCATTAATAAACCAAAGCCGAAATCCAACTCGTGGATAAATCATGTAGAAAACCCTCCAGAGTGCTGAAACTCTTACTTTTACTCCAGTTTATTTGGATTATTGGACAAAATGGGTCCTGATTCAAAGGTGTTTCTTCTACAGCTCTTAAGTAGAAGGCCACAGTTCCTTTTTTAGCTAAAAACAACAAACGCAAAGGAATGTTTGCAAGGACTTTCAACACAAGCACCTTGTAAATAAACCTCATTTTAGGAGAAGCAAATTCTCCTACACACAAGCCACTGAATGCCTTGCCCCACCCCTCTCTCCTTCTCTCTCCTCTTCTGACACACACACACACACACACGCCCAGTTGATAAACGTTGGAACATCCGACTCTTGGACGCAAGTGCGTGATATAACATACACATTACTCATGTCACACACATGCATCACAGGCACAGCTA
>CAAE01013771.1:47366-84475 GCA_000180735.1 Tetraodon nigroviridis | reverse complement strand
CTCAAATGTTACTTGAATCTGATAGGAGCCTCTTTGTTCGCTAAGGCTGATGGACAGGCTGACAGGTGAGGTTAGACAGGAATCTCCACAGAGTGATGAAGGTGGAGCTACGCCCTCGAAGGAAGAGGAATGAAGGGAGACAGCGCGTGTGTGTGTGTGTGTGTGTGTGAATGAAAGGAACCCAGGTGGAACACGGAGGCGTCAGAGAAGAGATGAAAAAGGTGGATGGGTTCAAGTGGCCCGGGTCACCGGTACAGAGAGGGAGGGAAAAAGAGGTGAAGCTGGATAAGCAGGTTGCAACAAGTGGAGAAAGGTGTCAGGGGTGATCAAGGAGTTTCTCCAAGAATGAAGGAAACGGATCTGGGAAATGGTGATGAACCCAGAGATGCTGGCTGCTTTAAACACAGTGGCACTGAGGAGGCGGCGGAGGTGAAGATGTCGCGGTTCTCTTCAGAAGCAACGTGGCTGGTTAGAATACAGAATGAGCGTTTCAAGGTTCATGTTAAATGTTTTACAGATGAGGACAGACTGGTCAGACAGGTGGTTTGACCCTATGAGGGAGGACAGGTCACATCTCTACTGAAAGAATGCTACCACTGAAGCGCCAGGCAGGAGACTCAGAGACGTAGTCAGAGGGGATGTAACCGGTCCAACCGCTTTAACCGACAAAGTAGAGATGTTTCTGTTTAACGGGGACTTTCTGAGGCGAAAGCGACTTTTAATCCGACCTGATGAGAATCATGTAGCCTGGTGTTCCTCCGAGGGAAATGATAAACGAAGTGATGACCGAGAGAGCCAGGAAGTACGGGAACATGCTGTCGCAGTCGTCGGTGTGATGGCACTGACCCGTACTGGCCGTAAAGTTGCCAGCAACACCAATGCAGCTACAGTTAGAGAACACCTGGAGACAAACACACACGCACACACACACAAAAAAAATCCTAAATCAATCAGTGTTGAAAATGACAAAGAAAATGTTCACATAACCACGTAATTGTGGGAGTGAGTGGAACGCAATGTCCTCGACACTCACGGTGTTCTTCCCAGAGCCTGCAGAGCTGGTGCAACCAGCCAGACAGGGGGAAACATAAGTGATGCCGTTTTCTCCGCAGATGGGGTCCCAGTCATTCGCTGAACAAAAGCAGTCCGAGTTACAGCCCGTGAACTCCGAATGTCTATCGTACGATATTGTATCCACGCTGGTAGGGAGAGAGAGAGAGAGAGAGAGAGAGAGAGAGAGAGAGAGAGAGAGCACACAAAGAAAGGATGAATCTGACATTTCTGGCGTTATAATTTGCAAAAATAAAATACATTTTTGGATTTTAAAAAATCCCGATAGCACCGGGCACCCCGGGGTGGCTCACCTGTTGTAGGAAACTGTCACGCCTGCTACCTTAGCATTCTCGCAGCTCATAGCAAAGAAGATGAGCGACAGAAGGTAACCGATTAGGGATGTTCCGAAAGCAAACTTTGCCGCCTCCATTATGTTCAGCTTCATCTTTTTCATCAGGAGACCTCCAGAAAATATTCCCAGAGCAACAGCCGGAATGTTGATCACACCTGACAATGGAAAGAAAAAGGGGCCCTTGATCAAGAAAAAAGCTTTAACTCCTAATTCACCGACTGCTTTCATACCTTTATTTGACATCGCTGTGCAGAAATGATCTTTTATCTGCTACGTGTCATTAGTGCTGCTCGCTGATAACGTATTCACTTTTAAATGCAGCCAGCGTTGTGGGAGCCGGCGTCTCTCTTGACGAGATCACGCGCGTGCAAATGCTTTCATCTCATCGGCTTCAACAGATATTTCATTTTAATATGCGGTTTTTATATTCACTAATCGTCAGTCCCTGCCAATCCTGCGCCGCCCGCGCTGTCGCTGCTGCAGAAGACTTCTAAATCATTTAAGAAATAAAGTGGGGAGTTAAAACTTTCAGCTAAATATGTCATACCGGGTGTGCGGGTGTGTGTGTGTACCGAAAATACTCGTATTATTTAGCTGCATTTAAGTTCCTTTTCCTGTGTAAGTAAATGACACTATTGTGCTGCTTTAAACATACCCATCAGAAAGTTGGCCTTGGAGGCTGACTGTCGAAAGTGCTGCTCGATGTACTTGGGCTTGTAGGTGACCATGCCGATGAGTGAGTTCAGCTGGATGATCGTCACACACAGGTAGATCAGATACACTCGGTGACTCAGCAGTGTTCTCAGAGTGGGAAAGAATTCTGAAGAAAGGTACAGAGCTTGATTTGGAACAGATCTAAAGAAAACTCAAAAAGGCAGCAAACAGATACCCGTGCATCCATCCATCCATCCATCCATCCATCCCCACCTTGGGCCATCTCTAAGAAACTGCTGTCTTCTGCAGGATACTTGTGTTTCAGCAGAGGAGTTTCTTTTCTTTTCTGCTCCGGGGTGCTCTTCTCCGGGCCCTTCAGCAAAGACCGAGGCAGGAACCAAAAGGGGATGGCAGACAGCAGGGTGATGACCCCGGCTATGAGGTAGCCCAGCCACCAGGCCCCCACCCATCGGGCGTCTGCAGGGGTGATGGTGATGCTATCTGCATTGGAAGAGCAGGTTCAGGTAAGTGCAGGTGTATTTCTCAGATTCATTAAAATGGGATTAAACAGAGATGCGGGGTGGAGGAGGGGCGGCCTTTATGCATGTATCTCGCAGGAAAACATGTTTGTGATTGAGGCAGAGCACTCAACTCTAGTGTACTAGACTTTGTTTTTGTTCTCGTATTTTTACTCTGTTATCTTTGTTCTCCCGGCGCTGCACTCTGTTGGATTACATCTTATCTGGGGGCCTCTGTCCTGCTTTCACCCCAGTGCAGCTGCTTCATTAGCCAATTGATGCTAATCTTATACAGCTGTTCGGGGTCAAAATATTCTGCTTTAGATACTGTTTACCCTCAGTTTTATTAAAAAACGCTCTTTTAGCTTGATGGCTCAGTTGGAAACACACAAAGATGAATTGTGTGTGTAAACTTACCCATTGAAACAAATCCAACGTCCACGTAGATTTTGGCACAAAGTGAGCCCAACAGGTAGCCGAACACAGGACCAACTACTGAAATGGTCTGCACGCAGCCTATATTTAAATAATATAAAGAGACACATTCTGGTTTAAGTTTTTATTCCCATGACAATATAGGGAGAAAACTATAGTGCTTTTTTGCGGTCATAAGAGTTCTAAATTACAGTTCCAGGCTAAATTAGGCAAATTGTTTTCTGTATAGCTGCTGGTATCTTAACATCATGCACAACAATCGGGGAAGACTTCTTACCAACATACAGTGCTGCGTTTTCCTCGGTAGCAAAATCATCAATATAAGAGATGCCGAGAGGCTGAACGGGCGTCTCTCCGATTCCTCGCAAGACATTTCCCAAAAGCACATAAATCCACATCGACAGGTTGGACTCTCCTTCACAGCCTAAAAAAACAGCGCAATGATATATTTGTTCCTTTCTGTGTGTGTGTGTGTGTGTGTGTGATGTCTGTATTGAATGACTCACCTCTGACTGGCCCTTTAGGCAGTTTTTCACCTTTGGTAAAGTCTGCTGGGGAGCCCACTGGACACGGGGCCAGGTTCTGTGTTGAGTTCTCCACCCACCGCACAGATGTTTCAAATTCATAACTGTACACAATACAACAACATTCCAGCATAAACATACTAATTTCCCGAATACGCAACATGACAGAATGGTGGTTCTGGATGGCGACATGGCGGTGTTAAATTATTCGCAGTACTCACCGCCCTGTGATGAAGTGAGGCAGAGCAATGATGAAGGTGCCAATGGACATCAGCACACAACCAACTGCAATGATCTTAGGCCGATGCAGTTTGGCTCCAAAGTAACTGACAAAAGCGATCACCAGCAGGTTTCCTGGAAGAAAGTAAGACCGGAAAGGCTAAAGATGAGCCGTTTTCAAGGCTACTTTATATATTCTTTTCATTTGGTCTTTTTTGTTTTGTTTTTTCCTTACTGACACTTACTAATCTAGTGCCTAACAAGCATATCATTCTTTAGCATTCCAACATTTATCATCTACAGCATTAAAGATGCAAACGTAAAATCCATATAAAATAGAGCAAGGAGCTTGCGATTGTATCTGTGAGGTAAAAAGGATTAAATGAATATGAAGGGGTAGCAAAACATTCTTAGAGGCTGTGTTCATGTGTAGGTTGTCTTTTCTTGGTGGCAATTTCATAATGTATCTTGTTCTCTAGGTTTTTAGACTATTTGATATTTAATACCGGCGCATTCCTAAAATAATGGCTTTACTCATTTTTTAGAATGTTTTTTAGTCAACACAAAACAAATTTATGGGTTTATTCATGTAATTACATGTATTTCTGTTAAATGCTACAACAACTACTTTTTTCCAAGCTTCTGTTTTTCAATCTCTTGTTCATTCTTGCATCATTCCCCCTCTCTTTTACTATTCTTCACATTTAATGTTTCTTTATTCAAGTTACCCTTGCAACAAAAATCCCGTTTCCTATGCCACACTATACTTTATATGTGTGGGGATCTATTCTAATCAGCTCCGAGGGTGCTGAAAATGTTATCCTCACATTTCCCCCCACCCCACAGCAGAATTACAGCAGGTTACACACGCTGTCTTGTTACTGAGGATAAAAATGTGAATTTCATTTTACTGGGAGCATAGATCGTGCCCCTAATACTAACCGAGTAATAAATGGCTGATGAGTGTGAGGACTTGTTCTGGCTTGTACAAGGCTTAATAAGGTTCTGGCTTAATAAATTGCACATTGGTGTTTGGTGCATCAGTTTTTAGTGACACTGACCAATTAGATCGTTTAGTTGAGCTAAAGCTTTTAAAGCTACGATGAGGTTGAATGAATAGTTGGAAAAAAACGCCACACATACGTTTTCCACCCATTCATCTCTCCCACTCATTCATTACAATAGAAGGAAAGGGACACCGGAAAAAAAGGGTCCACAACAAAATAAGCACAGTGATGAGCAGGTCTACTCACCTATCTCAAAGCTTCCGTCAATGACACCTATTAGGTAACTGGGGATGTCGAAGCGCCTCTCCAGCTGAGTTATTGTGCTCTTCATGTAGCTCCCGCACAGCGCCTTCGCAAAATAGGCAAAGGACAAAGCCACCAGAAACATCTGGGAGGAGACGGCGTAAAAAGAAAAACAAGAATAGGGTTTTACTTTTACTACACACAGAAGCACAAAGCTGGTAGCAAAGAGGGAGAATTAAAATTCACTCTTCTTCTCACTATTGCATTATGTCATTAAAATAAAAACATGGGGTTTTTTTTTTTTTTGGTTTGGACGTCACTGGATTTTGCTGCAAAAAGGACTGTGGAGGAAATACAGGTAGCAAGTCAAAAGATTCAAAATATGCCCTGGAATGTGTTTTAAAACGATTAGAGAAAATAAAATAAGAAGCACTTTTTCTAATTCAAGGTAGTAAACATGGCAGCTTTTCTGCTTGATAACACAAATTATTTTATAAGTTTTAGCCTAATTATATCAGATTTTTAATGCATTTATGACACTGGTAGCTCCTAAAGGCTGACTGTCTTGATTTTGTACCAAGATGTTTATAGAATTTTATTCTCATTTCTCTTTCTTTATAGCTAAAATGTGGTGCTCTTGGGGTATATGTTTTAGACCTATTTCAGCAACATCACAAGGAGGTGTCAGAGCATTTAGCTGTCAAGCCCCCGTGGCTGTGGAGCCTGCTGCCAGCTCCCTGTCTAGGTGCCCCACTTCCTCTCTACTATATGACAACACTTATATCCAAATATCGCTGACCCCATAGTTGTGCATTTGCCTGTTGACCTCTGACCTCAGTGAACCGCTCAGCCCTAACTGTGATTCCTCTGTGTAACTCGTGTTTTTGCACGTATGATGTATGTCTTTTCTCCCATCTCACTGCTATTCTTCCCTCACTACGACCAGTTCAGCGTATCCCAGTCCCGACTGTGTCTCGTGTGTTTTAGTGGCGGCTCAGGTTTGCTTCACTCAAAACTGTATTTGTTTCTTTCTCTTTCTCTCTGTCTCTTTTATTCTCCCTGTCATGTCTCCCTCTTCTTCTCCTCCTTTGCCGAGCTGACTTTTAGCAGTATGGTATTTCTATTGTAAGCTGGGTCCTGCTCAAGGTTTCTTCCTGTTAAAGGGAGTTTTTCCTTGCCCCCATGCTTACCTGGGGGGGTTTCAGGCTCAGGGTTTCTGCTGCTGTAAAGCAACTAGAGACATTTTTATTATGAAAAGTGCTATATAAACTAAATTAAAAACTAAATGGAATTAAATTTAAAGTTAGTGTCTTTCTGTCAACTAATTGGAATCAAACCTAACAAAGCGGATCGTAACAAAATGCTCTCTGTTGGGTTGTGTTGTTGCTGCGTCACACTGGACTTTTAGGCGTACTCAAAATCCTTTAATTTTCTCAAAAATCTACTGTGCGCCTGCCAGTGCTTACTAACCCCGAACCGATTTTATGTGGTACACAGCGCTCAAATATCTGTCCAAAGGTTTCAGCAAGCTACAAAGCTTGATTGGGTTGTCACACTGTTAGACCCCAAACTGGCACCTGTTAGGAGTCATGCTCACAAAGCAGATTTCAAACTCAAAGCTAGCAGTCGCACAGCTCCCATGAAGGCCGGAATCATCATTTAACAGCTAAGTAACAGCAACAAGACTGAGTCAGATAACAATGAGAGCGATCCAGGCACGCTGGGTGCCGAAATCGCCCAACTCTCAAACTCAGACAGTGAAGATGAAGAATTTGATGGATTTGTAGAAAGGAATGAACTGAAAGAGTGAGTGTAGTTGAGAGTTACTGTGAATGAGTTGTATAAAGTTTGACTTGTGTATTTGACTTGACTTTGTTTTGTGCACCTTATAAGAAATGTAGACGATAAGAACTCAAATCTAACCTAAACATAAATAGAGAATTATTTTGCATGTGTTCGCAGTTCTATTTTTATTTAATGAAAGCAAAGTCAGATGATTTTTCTGCATGGCTCTTGTCAGATTTTGAGTGTGAGCCTTATACTGTAACTGGTGCATCCATCCAGTCAAATAATTGAATATGATAGTAATTTAAATGGTTTCAGCTGACATTTATTAAGTTAAATGGCAAAGCCGTAGGACTGAATAAACAATTATCGTGACCTTTGTGGCTGCTCATTTCCTGTTAAAAAAATTAATAAAAGTATATGTCCTCCTGCGACCCTGAGATTTATGTACATACTGTGTAGATGTGTGGCATAAAAAGCTTCACCTTGGAAAAAAATGATGTTCCATTTGAAGGTACCAATATCTATGCAGCCGTTCTAAAGTCATGTGACCACAAATCAGGAATGCAAAACATCTGCTGCGGTGAAAACAACATCATCCCTATAGTACACTATTTCTTAAGAAAGCTACATTTGTACATTTTAATTTTTATTTTAGTCTGCATAGGGTTAGTTTGATAGCAAGTGATACATTGGTGTTTACATAAATCATTCTAAATGTTGATATAAGTTACTTTTAACAAGAGTGGAATAAAATAAATGGAGAGTTTAAATTGAGATTGCTTGTTTTTTTGGGGGGGGTGGTTGGGGGGGGGTTGCAAATCTCAACAAGACAACAGGACTGCAGACAACACTCACGAAAACTTCATAAGTGTTTGAAATGAGAGGGTCCGAGAGAAGCAGAAAAAGGCAGGAGGTGGAAAATAGGGCCGTGCCAGGGAACCAAACAATTGTGGAGAAGAATTGAAAGTACAAAGTCTGGCCTCGCCGGTCCGTATTATGGATAAAGCTGCTTGAACTCCATTGTCTTACAACAATTTCATGGAGGGGGGGGAAAAAAAAAAGGGGGGGGGGAAATTATTAAAAAAAAAAAAGAAAAAAGCTTGAGGGTAGACATAACATCTGCGTCTATTAATAACACGATGGTCTGAGAGAAAGAAATTTCTTATTAAAAATACCTTTAGATTCTAAATTATAATTAATTAGATTTGATCTATTCATCAGCACGTGACTAATTTACATGTGTGGAACATTTATTCTGGATTTAGCTGGTGTTTGTGTTGCTTAGGAAGGCAGTTTCAGCTATAAGTGAAGAAGAGGAGGAAAACAAGAGGGAAAACACTTGTATTTTTCTGTAAATACAAGTGTGTCTTGTTTTTAATGCAAACTTCGTGAAGTTAGGTTTGTTTTTGCCATATGGGATTGTATGATTTGTATACCTTTAAGCCGGCGCAAGGACCGGAGCGTGGGCTTCTGGACGTGGCATCGCTGCGTCCGTTCCACTGCGTGCGTCCTTGCTCAGCGGCCATCTTCCAGAAGTACTTTTGTTTGTTTTCAACAGAAGAGTCTCCCACGCGATTCAATTTCTTGGCACTGATGCATGCGACCCTGAAAATGGATAATTCAAGCATGTGACCCACTTTCTATTCTCCAAATAAACAAACAACAAAGGAGAAATGTGTGCGTTGCATGCAAACACACGAACAACAGACCTTGTGTTGTTACATTTCCAAAAGCTCTTAAGTCACAACTGAAGACACAGGTGACACTTGCACTTTTTCAGCACAAAGGGTCTCTAATTCTTATCAAACATTGAAAATCCTCCTTATCAAATATCAAAACCTCCAAGCTAAACATTCCAGCCTATCACAGTTACCGTTTCTCATGCTGATCAGCCAGTGACAGACATGTGATCACATAAAATAATCCGGAAGTAATCGCTTGTTGACTGTGGTGGAACTATAATGCCACAGGGATAACAGATGAGCTAGCCAACCTCAACGTTTAGGGCTAAATCCCAATTCTCATTTTTAACCCTTCCCCTTTGTCTGTCTCTAGTCACCCCATTTTTGGTTGCCTTAGATTTCACAGACGTCACACACTGATCCAACTCCAGTTCTGTCTAACAGAAAAACCTTGTCTAAGGTGGTTGCGATGCAAACCGATTTTATATCTGCGTCATATTTCCCAAGGCCCCACTTCCCCAACTATAGATTCTTTATTTATAATTCCTCACGCTGATCTTGCTAACTTGATATAATGCCATTTCCTTATCCCCTCCATCCATTTCCAGCAGTCACGTGAAGCCCTGAGCAGAGCTGCTGCAGGGGACCAGTTAGAATTTGGGCACAATAAAGAGCATTGTGACATGTCTGCATGTTATATGTGCAAAAGCACATTTTCCTTGTTTAGGTTTAAGCTGCAGGTTTAACCTACATCCAGGGAATTAGACTCATGGCAGATTAAGGTGAGCATGGAGCAGTGTTTCACTAAACCACTGCTTTTTTTAAACAGTCTTACATTTTTTCATGACTGTTAGAAGCAATTTGTTAAGCAGGAAGGAAGCAAACATTGTTTTCTCCTCAACTTGCCCTTATTTTTTAATTGTGTTTCATATAATGATGGTATTGCGTACTGACAGCAAATTAATAAGATTGCTTTAAATTGCACCCAGAGGAAGCGCCATGCGTCTACCATATCTAAAATTAACTTCCACCTTCTAGGCAATGACCTTTAAATGTCACTTATCAATAAAACCAGTGTTGCTCTTGAAGTGTTTGTCACAGAGCTTTCGCTCTTGCCTCACCTATTTTGATATTTTTATAAGAAATCTCCAAAAATAAAATATGTGTTTTCAGTTTTCTGGCCTTGAAAGCCACACACTCACTCGCTCTAACCTTTTTTCATGTCCATTAAATACGTACAGCTGATCCAATGCTTATACATAAAATCTGCTGTGTCTTGTAACATTTAAGCAGTTTGTCTTTGATTTTCTGCAGTCTTTTCACAGTTACAACTGCACTTGTGAGGATTTTAAGTTGAGAAGTGTAATACTGAAAAATTCTGTCCACAACTTGAATATTTTGTATAATTCATAATGGCAAGCGTATATAAAATAACAATCCTTGAGTAAGGGTCTGAAATAAAGAAGGCCGGGTGGCAGCGGGGAGCAGGTGCTTAGGTAAAATACTGAAGCATCACAAGCTTCTCACACTAACGACTCAGATTCCCCCAGAGAGGCAAAATGAGTGGCACACATCCCACGTCACTGGGTGTCAATTAACGTTGGTGGCAAGCTGGCAACCTGGTTGCTAGAACAACAAGAGCGAGCCAGGCACAGCAACCGTCATTGCTTGTTGCAACACACTGTGATGATGTTTAAAAGCATTAAGATAAATGAGTGCAAAGGTAGAGTATCGTCAACACAACCAACCCAGTGGCTCAGACACAGTGGAGATCTGGTTTGGAACAGAAGGGGTGAAATAAATTTGGGTTTTTCCAGATTTAGGAGAACGTACCGGTGGTCCAGTGCGAGAGACACGCCCTCTGAGGTGTTGGCGAAACCGCGCTCTCACACTTAAATTGCACCAACACCATGAAAGATGGTGTGACATCGGCAAATATCGCGTGGTCATGTAACATACAGTGACATACTAGCAGCAGCGCTTATTTGATGGTAGACTCCGCAGACCGATGTTTTCCAACGCTTTCGAGCAAAGTGCTGTGTTCTGCCCACTTTGCTATGACACTGGAGTCCACAGGAGAGAATTCCACCTATTTCTAGCTCACTTCGGGGGACCTTCATCATGCCATTCCCAGCAAAAGGGCATCCAGGAGGGAACTCTGTTTTCTGCTGCCCCCTGAGTCCATACCTAATTAGAAGCATTTTCTCTGAAGGTAACGTGTCCAGAAGTAAACAACAATAAAACAACAACAACAACAACAACAACAACAACAACCGTTTGCTGATTTTAGGTGGTTGTGTGTGCTCGTCGGGTGTAGCAAGTGTCTTACTTCATAGATTACCGCCTCATAGACACCTCATACAAAAACATTTCTTCACAGCGAGCAAGATATTTTGCTTACAGCCATATAGAAGCAGTCATAAAATACCGATTTACTAACATAAATACAACATCCTTGTGTCGGGGGGGAAAAAAGCAGCACACACTTGGTCTGGTCCCGGAGCGCTGTCACTAACGAGTCCGTCGGAAATCCTCCAGCCGGCTCCGGGCAAACTCTCTCACATGGATGGGGGACGTGGAGAGGCTCGGAGTCTCGCTGGAAAAGCTCGGAGACCGACGCGGGGCCACACAGTTCATTTCCAGCAGGTATCTCCCAGCCACGCCAGCCCGAGTCAAGCGGAGAGGAGGTCCACCATCCACGGCGGCGACGGCGGCGACGCTCGGGGCTTGTGACGCAGCTGGAATGAGGTCTTGGGTCTCACTGGAACGGATCTCTCTCTCTCTCTCTCTCACCCCCCCTCTCTCTCTCTCTCTCTCTCACCCTCCCTCTCTCTCTCTCTCTCTCTCACCCTCCCTCTCTCTCTCTCTCTCTCTCTCTCTCTCTCTCTCTCCCTCTCTCTCTCTCTCTCTCTCTCTCTCTCTCTCTCACACACACACACACGCGGGTGTTCAAGAAATATTCAAATTAGATGCGGTTACCGTTACACCCTGGCAACACAGCGTTTTCTATTAGTTACTACCGTTTTGTTGTTGTTGTTGTTGTTGTGTTTACAAACGCCTACAACACTACACACAATTAACACAACCACAATATGACTATACACAATATGAAGAGCGCCTCAGATTTAGTGTAAAATAAAATATTCTTGGAAATGATGTTTTTGGACTAACCCTATTGAATTTGCTCCTTCCGGAACCAAAAATGAAATATTTCATTTTTGAAGTAGCAATTAGAATTTGTTCTTAGGTGCGACTGTGAATGGCCAAGTCACGTGGAGGTCTGTGGGGAAGCAAGGGAAAAAAATCATTAACAGCCATTGATAATAAATAATGAATAATAAATAAATAATAAAGTTCTCAGAATTTTGTTATATTTAAAAAAGAAAACATCTGTCAATGGTCTGCAAACACCTGCATTAGTGCAAAACTTAAGCAATTTGAAGACCATGTGCTGCATATTATTCTATAAAATGTATATGTTTTCACAAAACTATCTTAATTACATGCCATTGCAAGAGTTTAACCCTGTGAATGTGAAATAAATTTAAGTTTTCATTTTCTGATGTCATGTAATTTAATTTAAGGCAATATAAAGTTATTGGGCTGCAGTTTTAAATGGTATATTTGTTGCATTTAGCTTACTTTTTATACACATTTTATATTGATTGTCATATTTTAAATTAGTTGTACATACATGACAAAACCTCACCAATGCTCAAATGCACCGATTTAAAATACTGTTGTTGTTTTTGGTTTTTTTTTTTACTTCTCTTTTCTTGACACATCTCTCAAAATCAATTATATGCTCCCTTGACTTACTACTGTTGGAATTCAACACCAATACAGTAAACAAAAGATTTAGCCAAGTGGATAATATATGGACATCTATCTGTTATTAATAATAGTCCTTATAACATTTAATAAGTTTACTTTAAAGATATCCTTTCAACTGGGTTAGGTTGATGTCACACTATTGAAAAGAATACTTTTTTAAAAAAACAACATTAAAAAACATCCTAGCTATTAAAAGAACTGCATGCGGCGCAAGATGCATGGATGAGGATTAAAATGGTAATCATTTAAAATTAACCGAGAAATTTTGTAGAGTAAAAAAAAAAGTAGTGGGTGTGCAAAAGAACAGAACAGGCATATGTGCAGCATTTTAAAATGTTATTATTCAACGATATTCACATTACAACATCAACACTGCTCGGCTAGTGACGGGGTCTAATATTCCCGATATATTGTATAGTTACTTTGTAATATATATTTAATAGAGGCACTTCCAGAAAATCTGACAATTAAGGAGCTACAGCATTGTGTTTAAATTACAAAACAGTAAAAATAAATATTTTTTCTAAAAGTTTTCATTATAATATACTTTGAATCTGTACATTTTATACCTATGTATATATATATTTATACAAAATCAAACAATATTTAGAAATAAAACTTTATATATCATTTGAACAAATACTGGTGAATCAATTTCTCAATTCTGTAAATATTGCTACATGTGTTAAGTGCAAGATACATAAAGACCAAAAAACGAAAGAGTGCTTGAAGTGCCTGCAATAGTTCATAAAAATCATAACATTGTTTTATGTCAATAATCAAGGTGTTTTTCTTTTTTTTTTAAAAAAAAAAATCATTTCTTTTGGTTTTTCGTGATGAATAAAACAGAAAGCCGACAGTTTCAGCATTTCAAATTAACGTCCACAAACATTTGAAACCTGTGAAAATGGCACAGAAACATAACCACCATTGTAAAATGAAACGGAAACAACAAACAGTACCAAAAGGATATATATATATATATTTTTTTAAATATTTGGTTAAAAGCGGCTACAGGAAGAACTGTGGCTCCAGTGTGAGAGCAGGATGTTTGGTTAGTTCCTTTGTGGGTTTTGATGTAATGGTCACCTCCAGCCTGAAATCTTTATTTAAAATTCAATGTGTTTTTGAAGAGCATCTTTTACGGTGCGTATGAGCCATTAGTCTTTGTGTTTAGGTTCAGTACTAGGACTAGGAGTGGTTGAGGAAAGATAAGAGTATGATAATAGTATGAGCAGAGTATGATTTTATTTTTGAGGCCTGATGTTGCTCACTGTTGGACACTCTGTCAGCAAAGATCTCAGGTACCATATAGAGTTCAGCCTTGGTGACGATGATGAGATCGATGTGGGGGGGGGAATTAAGTGGTCTGTTTTTACAATGTTATTCACTCTTTGTTCATGTAACATGCATTTGAGGCTTTATTTGACTAAAGCTTGAGCAAATTTTGAGTTAACTCATTGGTGACAGTTGTCAAAAAAATTAGTGCTACATTGACGGGCTATTGAGTGTCAAGTACCACAAAATGAGCAATTCACATAATACTGCTAACTGCTCCACAAAAAAATAATGACAAATGGCAAAGAAGAAAAAAAACCAGTGTGTACTGAGAGCTGTGATCTGTAAGGTAAACATTGAGGCTGCTTCCTTGTTGACTTGCTACATATTTAACCATCTCTACACTAAATATATGCTTTTTTTTAAAAATGCAAATCAAAGCAACGACCACATCACTTCTTTGGTTTGAAACACTTCACTGAGCGTGTGACAGGCCATGTATCATGCCATTTAAAGCAGTCTTCGGTAACCTAACAGCATTTTATCACATATGCCCTGTATCCTGTATTTTACCTAATTTCTTGTTGTAAAATCCCTTCCTGCCTCCTTCCCCACCACTGTGCCTTGAACAATCCATGACAATCCACAATGTTGTCCCGTCAATGATTTCATGGCAATAAACATTCACAGATGCTTCTGTTATTTTTCCCACCCTGTTAAAGTAAAAATTGTCACGTCCCCTAACAGTTTTAATTTTGTATTTTGGAGCCATTATTAAGCTGTGGTGGGATCATGAGAGAAAAAGTGATGTGTATATCCCTTCCACTTCAGGATTTTGTATGTCCAAATGTACTTTTTTCATTACACTTCACTCCCAAGATCACACTTTACCTCACACATCTCAGATACCTACATTGAGTCACTGTCACAGGCAGAAAATGACCAGATTTTGTCCCATGTTAAAATGCTCATCACTGAATCCTCAGGTAAGAATTTTCATTGAGAAATCACTGATAAATCACTATCATGGCTATGATAGTGATTGGTCAAACCACAGTAAACTGCAGGTGGTATTTAAATACAATAGTTGGAAAGTGGTTTGAATAAGCACATTTAAAAGCCACCATTTCATATGTATAAATGTACTGTTCTCTCAATCCACTTTCTGTTGCTTAGCAACAACAGCTTCTTTCATTACGGGCTTTCTTTTTTTTTTTTTTTCCTGTCCAGGGTGGCCTGTTTGATTTACATCAGTGCAATAATATTGGTCCCGCCTCCTTATCATTCAGCTATTTCATTCAATCAAGCCAGCAGAATTCAGGTTAAGATTGAGTTTTCTTATTGGTAGCTGCAATCAATAACTGCAGTGAACACCTATTATAAGCTGAGTTCAGCTCACACATGCAGATCCAGGCTTCGGTCACTGGAACTTTTGGTAAAAATCAAGGGCTTTATGCTGCACCGTTAAGCCCTCATTTGCACAATGAGCATTTTGATAACAGTGCAATGGATACAGCCAAGGATTTAGAAAGTACTTTAATTGAGTAAAGAAATTAGGTCACAGTGGAAAGTGCTCAGCTGGTAAAAAACAGCAAACACAGAAACTCGGTTTCCAAATTTCTTAGGCTGTTTTTGTACTAAAGATTTGTGTTTCCCCTTAATCATCTACGGACGGTGATCTGTACTTGACTCCGGACAACAGATTCCACCCGCCACGCACAGATAACCTTTTAGATTTGTTTTTTCCAGACAAAATAGCTCCTCCGATTAAAGAGGGGATTTTATTGACCTTCTGCGATCGAGCTAATTATGGAATTATTTCAGCTCTGCTGGTTTGTTGCAATTCCTCACACGCAGATCTGGTGTTTCAGTTCCCAATCTCATTTAACAATCTCAGTTAATCCTGTCAGTCTAATGTGATACTTTCAAGTGCCATCAGAAACAGAGTTGTATGTAATTGTTTTAATAGTAATTTAAAGTGTCTGACTGATGCTGCCATAAAGTGCCTGCCAAAAACAGATTAAATTAAAAAATTATAGCTTAAAAAGGTAATAAAATCCCAGAAACATTTTCTGAAGCTTTTTCAGCGTCAGATTCAATTACATCCTACACCGCGTGTCTCTGGAAAACTTGACTGGGGCAGGCTAAAGAGTGTCACATGATTATGTATTTGACTTAATTGGCTCATCTTCAAAGACTCACATCTCAAGGGAATCTGGTGAGATGTGGGAAGAAAAGAACATGAGATCTTTCTGACCAATCAAATACAGCCGCAGGGCAGCTTCTTCCTTTTTTAAAAATTAGCATTAATCTTAATTCCACTACTGCAAAGAATAATTAATTTATTAGTTCCTAATTAGAGCCCATGTAAAAAACAATAAAACATTTTATTCAGTACCATAAGACCTCTGTTATTGGCTGAACCAGTTGCAGTACTGACAGGCTGGTCCTCACAATCCTGCATTTGATTGAATTCAATTGGAATCGGTGTCTATGTAATAGTGACAACATTTTAAAAAGCCTTGTGAGGTCTTTTAAACCCAGAAATGAGCAACATTGTTTATGTTAAGAAAATAATGCTTTACCTCCAGCTACATGAGTTTTATAGATCTCCATTAGGACAATCCAGAACCACATTCCAGTAGGTCCTACATTACTTTTTAAACTTTTTTCCAACAGAAAATGGCATAATTTTTGGTAAACGATACCCATTCCCTCAAAGCAACTAGTCTCTCTCTCTACTTGCACATATATTTTCGGGTTCTCAGCAGGTGCGCTACAACATGGGGTAAATCTGAAGGGTGGTGTCGTGATCAATGATCTTCTGAATCAATGAAATCACTTCTCAAACAGTATAAAAGGACAAGTGGTGCGCTATTTAAAATTTTCTACAGGCTTTGGCCTTCCTGAGGTGGGTGGCTCTGAAACCTAAAACAACACGTTATTTTTCTGTCTTTGTTTTTCTCCTCATCTGAGATTAAAGCTTTCTGAGTAAAGGGCCTCTTTGTTATCCTTCCTATTTGTTGCATGAATGGATTGTGCTGTACCATTGTGGGCTGCATGTAAAAGCTTGTAAAAGTGTTTTGTCTGCACAATGAACCACATCTTGGTGGATTATTTTTTTTTTAACGCCCCCCTCCCCCACCTCGTATCTCTTGCTTTCTTTCTCTTTGAAATTCCCACAGCTCGGCTTCAGTGGACACAGCTTTTTCCCTGGCTTTTATCTCATTGTCTTCCAGAAGGGTCGAAGGGAGAAGGGTCCAGATGGGAGACCCCACAGTGCGCCTCTAACATTGGAGCGATGCTGGGTGTGTGAGCGAAGGATGGCGTGGCGTGGTTTTTTTACTCAATGGTGGAGTAAATTAGTGCAGTGTGCCCACAGCGCAGGATGGTGAGCAGATTCGGGCAAAAACAAGTGCTAAGATGCAAAAAAAATACTCAGCCTCCTCCTCATCCTTCTCACTTTTCATGCTCACGTCATCTCCCATGCAGTGTGTCATCCCTGTCTTCACACCTGGTGATTGTTAGGCACGTATTACCCAAAATATGATCTACAGTGTTGTGTCGAAGTGATGTGCTGGCTACTATATCAAGGGTGTAAATGTAAGAGCTTTGAGACGATGTTCCCGGCCCAGATTTCAAGACTCGGTTTCCCCTGAAGCATCTGTTTGTGAAGGGGCCTCCTCTTCCTCCAACGCTGGCATCATCTCTCCCTTATCCAGTCCATCAGCGGGATCCTCCTCTTTGCTTGCTTGCTCCTCCTCCTCCTCCTCTTCTTCGTGAATGGCTGTGATCGGATCAGCGGGGCTTCCGATGCAGTTCTGGTCCTCTTTCTGGTCCTCGTCCTGGACCTCTGAAGCAAGGACCCTTTTCCACATGTCATGGTTTTCCAGAAGGTGCTGTGTGATCTGGCAAAATACTTTCCTTCTGCTCATCTTGATGGTTTCTTCCCTCTCTGTGAAATGAATAAACAAACAAACAAACAAACAAAAAAGGCAAGCGTGAGTCGACCGAAAACATGAAACAAAGCTTTTAGGTCGCATAGGTGACCAAGACTGACTCCATTACAGCAAGGCATTAAAGCATTCAAGCAAACTTCCATTCTGACTTTAACATTTTTTGAAATGGTTTTTGAAACTGCAGCATAAGTGTGGGCTCCTTGCATGGTTAGTATTCAGTAGCTCCCCTTTTGGCAACTATCAGACCTTTTGAAGGCAGCCAAGTCTCCTTCAGTTCTTGTTTAGGAGATTTCGGCCGATTCTTCCATACAAAAGTCCTTCATCTTTGTGAGAATCCTGGGCCCTCCTGCTCCTTTTAAATCAATCCTCATCCATCAAAGATCAAACCCCAAAAGCAGGACTGATTCTCCAGCATACTTAACAGACGAAAAATCTGTCCTTGACGTCGATTCTGTGCCTGTGTAGTTTTACGGTTGGTCTAGATATAAATCTTTGACACCGAATGTTGTAGTGAGGATTAAGGAACATTTTTCTTCTGTTAAATCATTGTGCAGGATTTGCCGAACAGTAAAAGAGCACACCACCGTTCAATCCTGAAGGTCTTCTATCAACCCTATGGGCAGTTTTTCACAGCCTTCCAAACCTTTTTATGTCCTCCAGTGTTTCCTTTTACTGCCATTTCTTGATTACATTCCCAAGTAAGGAAATTGCTACCTGGAAACACTTTGCAATTTCCTCGAAGCCTTCTACTGCTTCCTGGGCTTTGACTATTTCCAATTTTAGAGTGCTAGGCAACTGCCTAGAGGAAACCAAGGCTATAGACTGTTGGGACAAGGTTAGACCACTCTAGGAATGTATAAAGCTCGTATTACTTGTCTTTTCCTATCAGCAGTGTAAACAAGCTTCGACCCTAACCTTTTTACTGAAATCTGATCAAAGTTTTCCAGGAGCTCAACTCTTCTACATTTTCCATCAGATTGAGGTTCATATTTCTCTTTTTAACTCTAAAACTGGCAAGACTTTAGCATAAATGTTCCCATGACAGCATCTCAAGTCTACGGTTGGTAACATGGGGGGTTTGAAAAGTAACACAATGTAAAAAAAAAAGAGATACAAAACATACTGCAGGCGTCCGAACCCGGGGGAGTGTGGTAATCTGCCATGTCCTCTTCTTCCTCTTCGATAGCTGCTCCTGCTTTTTCTTCCCTCTCCTCCTCAGGTGAATCCACCCAGCATCCTGGCATGAGTGCGGCAGAGTCGTACGAAGAGCACAGAGGCCCCACGATGTGTGTGATGAAAGATTCCTGCAGTTTGGCCAGCTGGGGAGCAGAGCGGTCCATGAATGGGCTGATGGGAAGGCCCAAGCTTGCTTCTTCATCGCCCTAGATGGGTAACATTGGTCAGATATAAAGCTAAACCCTTGTTGGACCAATACAAATGTTTTAATAATCAGGTTTAAGCTTTTGGGGTTAGGGTTAGGGTTAGCAATTATCAAAATTTCTTGAAAATTTCATTGGAATCCATTTTGAGATCTTGCTAAAAAACAAGGTTGTCTAATAACCTGACGAGGATTTTGAAAAAAAAAATCCATAGCGGCCTAAAAATTCTGCATGTAATGTCTCCTTTCAGTGTTTGTTTGGGAGCATGCACGTGATGTGCATTTCATCTGTTTTTCCAGGTCTTTTAAAGCGATTGAAGAAAGGCTGCCGAGGAACATAGGCTCTGATCGTTATGGCAACCAGAAACCTGGACCGTATGGTTAATTATTCTCTGCAGGTGTCCAAATGTGTTTGCATTTGCACTGGCTGTAGCCACGAAAGCTTGGTTTTTATGCTGGAGCCTTCTTTTACGATTAAATGCGAGAGGAAAAAAAAAAGGCACTGTCAAAGATGATTCAAAGCGCTTCGGGCCAAATTCTGGCTTTGCGATATCGGACCACATAAATAAAATTGACTCAGCCTGACTCATTTAGGTCATCTCTCCTCTGCACAGCATATCACACCCTCGGTCTCTCAAAGGCTTTCATGTACTCTACCCAGCCCTTTCCTGCCGTAAGGTTCTTACAGAAGTGCCAATTAGGAACAGGTATGGTAGAAAATAAAAGCCTCAGAGCTGTACCGGTGGGAAAGAGCTTGCTGGTATTATCTCTGCTCATGCTGTAGGATTTTCTTACCTGCATAAGATCATGCATTTGTTCAATTGAATGATATTGGTATCATTTGAATGATATTTGAGGTGAGTGTAGTGAGTAAATAATTCATTTAGCCTAAAATGAGTATATTTATTGGCCAAAAGGATGTACACTCCAAGGGGATATGTTGCCAGGCAATCATCAACATCTTTAACAAATAACTAATAACTAGGCTTCATATTTACTCTGTGTTTTTTTTTGTATTGAGGAAGAAATATCATTAACCACAAATGTTCATGTTATATGACCTTTGGAATAGGCTCCAGCGCCCTTGACCAAAATTAGGATGATGTAAAAAGCAAGGTTCAAGACGAGATAATGAACGTAGTAGTTGTTTACATCATTTTATCTTATTTCTTTTGTATTTTCAATTGAGTTAGAAGCAGATTTCACGCATAGTCGGTGGGTCTTATTACAGCGAGCTGATCCTTGAGTGGCACTGGTTTCAAAGTAAAAGCATGGGGTTTTTAATCATTTATTTCCACAAAAGCTTACTTGCTGATAGAATTCGTTGACGATTCCCTCCGTCCACTGCAGGTGAAGCTCCTTACACTTCAGCGGTCCGTTGACATCAGCCAGCTTAATGCACATCTGACACACCAACAACCGATCGTTTTCATTGGTCCAATCGATACCTGGCACGCCGTCATCTCCCACCTGGAAAGATGTGCACGGTGAGGGACAGACATACCTTTTCAATTGCTTACTGACCTTAGATGTGATTGACCCAAATCGCAAATGATTAATGGGTTGATTCTTTGTGCCACAGGTCAACATGGTTACCTTCGCATTGAACTCTGCCAAGAAGTCAAAGTGCTTTTTGAGGTCAGTGGCCAGGATGGCTTCAATGACTAAAAAACGGAAGCGCTTGAACTCCACATGCTCAAGGTTAACTAGGAAGTTGTACTCCGGTCGAGATAAGAAGAGGTTCCACGCCGAGGCCGCGTGATGATTTTCCAAGACCGAACGATCATTGTAAAGAAGAGCCTGGAGGAAGGAAGAGGTGGAGGGTCGGGGGGGAAAGACACGCTATAATTGCTGCAAAGAAAACATTTTTTGTCAAGGTTTACGCTGCTGATCAGTGCTGCTGTAATTCCAGTTCAAAGTGGTGCCGTAATTGCGAACTTGCCAAGGCCACATGGGGTTTTTTTTTTTATAAAGAGAAACATTATGAGAGCAGAACTGCATGTCAGTTTTTACCTAATGCATGATATGCTTTATGGTCATTTCTCAGTTTAGAGTTATCAATCATTCCATAAATGAGTCCCCTACAGCTTCTGCAGTAGCAGGTCCTCTACCACACCCTGCCCTGATTTACCTGCGGCGCGCTGGTAGCTACAAGAAAGGCATTGGTTCTTCCTGGATGGTCGTAGTCATGCATAGCAGCCGCTACGTACAGAGCCATTAGCTCCAGGGCAGGAATTAGGCCAGCCAGGGATCCGTAGCCTTCCTCAATCACAGAGTTCATCTTGGATATGAGGAATCCTGACGAGCCGGGTGTTATGCCGTTCTCTGAGACAGCAGTGAGGAAGAGGAATGTCAGCGATGGTGCAGAATGATGTCGTTTCTTTGCCTGCTCTCGAGGAAAAACATTTCACCCGATTGTTAAACACTGGAATATTTAGAAAACAATAAAATGATACGATCAATAGAATTTGCAGTGTCACATCAACACATGAACTACATTACCCTAACTACCAAACTACTTTAAATGCATTAGCAATTCTACAATAGCATGCAGAGCAGAAAATGTGTACACCAAGTAGTTCTAAAGCGGATTAGAACAACAACAAGACAAGAACGACAACAACTGATTTTCTTCCTGCTAATGAGAGTCCCTAAACCCTGGAATTCAGCTGGATGTGGCACAGGCTGTTAGATGTAGCGTATTTGGTACATTTACTTCAACCCAACAAGTCTTCTCTTCTGCTCCGTCCTGCGTCCGTAAATACACAGATGTGGATTAACACACGCACGCAACCTTACCTGTGTGTATCCCATTCACTGCCGTTAGGGTGGGAAGACCAGGCACAGGCTGAGTGGTGAGGTACCACACTGCATGCAGCACGTCAGTGGCATGAATCCGGTTGTGATCTGAGACAGAAAACCGAATCATAACATACTTGTAACGATCTTAATAAGTCTCATTTTTGTATGTTTGCCCCTATGATGGCCATGGTGGTTTGCATCTGCAAAGCAGACTGACGTAAACACGGTTGCAGACTAAAACACGACATAAAATCACAGAAAATACATTCTAAATGTCTCTTTCCGTCAGCTACGGTATAGATTACTTAAAAGAATGCGTTTGAATAGTTGATTAAAATTGCTAAATAACTAAAGATGACCCCACCTTTTAAAGTTCTCCACCATGAGAGGACGCGAGGCCTTCATTTCAATGACGAAACTACACCGCCACCTTGTGGCCAATCTAGGTGCTGCAGTAACCAAACTCACTACTTACAAGGGATGACCCTGTATCCGTTCTCCAGCGCATGGAAGTAGTTCATGAACTCTTGTATAGGGATTTTAAAGGTCTCAAAAAGACCTGTGTCCTCAAAAAGCCTGTAAGAAACCTGGGAGACAGCAATAAGGTCAATATCTCTGTAAAGGCACACATGGGTTTGTGTTTTATTGCCGGTCTACAGGTTTCACACACACGGTAAAGCGTGTTTACCTGACTGAGGATGCGGCCGGTTTCACCCTGAGTTTTCTCCACAAGTTTGAAAATAGGGAAGTTCCAGCTACCGAGTTGACTAATCAGAGGCTCCAGTCCTGGCATCAGCAGAGGTTCTGAGGCCAGGACCGGCTTATCCTGTCAGTGGGTAGGGAGGAACAAAAATAATTGCTAAAATTCTTCACATATTCTGAGATACGCGAACCTTTATTCATTGCTATCGTTTTTCATCTACTTCAAAAAGCTGGGACTCCACTGGGTTTCTTACCTCTGGCGATAACAGAAGCGGGTGAAGAACGATGCCCCTTTCCAGATACTCCTTGCAGTTGTGCCTCGCTTCTGGCGGCTTCTTGCCGGCCTCCCCTTCTTCTTCATTCTGTGCAAAGTCACTGCTGTCACTGTGATTGGTCTCGTAGGTGCTGTCGTAAGTGCTGTCATAGTCCGAGGATGCGGCGACGCGCTCTTCTGAGGGGGGCATTTCACAAGTTAGATGCGCAATTTTTAAAGGACATTTGTTAAAAAAAAACCACGGTGATTTTGTGTATAAAGGAAGCCGTAGCCATCGTTTACCTGGATGGGGGACTCTTTCTCCTTTGTCAATGGATTCTGCCGCATGGTTCAGCTGACTGTTGAGAGGTCTGCCACAGCTGACCGACAAGGAAGAAGAAAAATTTTGACCATTTTTCCATTTTTTTGATGATGCACCGTAATGCGACGGATGGAGGAAGTCAGCTCATTACCTTCCGCAGAGCGATGGCGGTCGCCAGTGCGAGGTGGTGGAGCTCGGGGCACTCTGGCTGTGCGTTAAGGCTCTGTGAGGCCTCTGGGGAACCGCGGAGGCGGGGGGCCGCACCGACGCGGGAGCAGCCGGCTCGGGAAGCTGGGTCGGACACGTCTTTGTGGTCGGGCTGGAGACAGGGGTGCCCTGCACAGGAGGGGAGGGGCACGGAGAGCCGAGGGGTGACACGGCGGAGGGGGGGAAACCTGAAAAATACAGCAAAATGTTCGAAACTTAACTTTTATTTGAAGGTTTAAACTCTACAGTGAGGACAACTGAAAGGTGCTCCGCAAGACAGGGACAGAACCTGCAAACGATCCCGGGGGGGGGGGGGGGGGGAGTTCTATTAACCACTAACTTTCCCACTAACCACTGCACCAGTGTGCCCAGTAACTGACCCACAGTAGCACTGTTTGTGTGTATGGCTTTTTTTAGATCTAAAAAGTTGAACCTGGGCCACAAACCTGATCTTCCAAGCGTTTGGCTGTAGAGATGGTTTGAGGCAGCGCAGGAGGAAGACATGGAGCGGCTCTTCGAAATGGTCATCATGAGTGAGTTAGCCCACGATTCACTGATTCGGGTAGAAGAAAATCTGATTCATTCATTTCATTTTGAAGATCACCCTTCCTGTTCACATTTAACTTTTCCTCTGTGCGACTGAGAATCACCTGTCCGCACACTTGATGCTGGCCGAGCGGTCTCGGCGCAGCGGGCCGGGCTCGATGGCGGGCAAGCCTGTCGCTGAGGTGGTCGTGGTCCAAGTGGAGGAGATCCTCCGAAGCAATCCAGGGGGCAAGCTCCGTCTCAAACGCTGTATAGCATCGAAAACAACCACAACCACAACAACAACAACACCAAAAATAATGCTTTGGATAAAAGACAGGATAACACAAACACGCAAACACACACGCGCATGCACACACCTAAGCACACCTCTTTTGCAACAGTGTCGGCTAAGCTTCATCAGCTATAAATAGACACGTGTACTTTGACTGTTGCGTTTGCGCTTATGTAAATGTACGTAATTCAAATACGGTTTAGCGCGTGGCTTGCTTAGAAAGATGTGCCAGTTTTCTTTTGCTTTAACTTAATGGCAAATGCACAATTTTCCAGCTCATCTAATGACCTTTAAAAACCTCTTGGGAGCCCGCGTCCACATATGGGAATTTATAGCGTATGTGCATATACAGACCAAGTTCAGGCCTCAGTAGAATAATGAGGTAGAGTTTTCAAAATGCATAGCTCGGGCACTTGAGTGCACTCTGGCATCATTAAAGTGACTTGTCACTCGCTTCGGCAGACTATCGTGCATAGCATCGCATGCTTTATTTACTTTCCCTGCCATCTTAAGTGCCTGCGTACATTTGGAATCCCTGGCTTTGTAAAAGATTAAGAAGCCCTGTGGACGCCCGCGCGTCATTGTACATCAGAAGGGGGCACACGATCGCAGAGGGGAAGGTGGAAACGGAGGAGGTGCCCGCGCCGATATTCAGCTGCATCGATTACAAAAGGGGAAAAACAATGTTGTTTTATTGTGTTCGTCTTCCCTCCAAACTACATACGTAGCCCCCTCGTTTATTCAAAATATTTAATTAGCAAGTACAACTTAAAATTAAGCACCTCAATAAAAACAAGGACTTTTTTAAATTGTAAATATGTCTAATATTTATGTTTGTTATTGTATGCTGCTGGGACAGTGCAGCCTCCCAATTGTGGGATAAATATTCTTATTCTTTTTGAATTTAAACACATTTCCAATGGGTATATTTAATGAAGCGACTAATTTGTTTAGAAAAGCAACAGGTATTTAAAAAATTAAAAACATGTATAAAAATTACTTTTTTGTTCAACAGTAAAAAAAAAAAAAAAAGCACCAAGCTTGATTATAAAGAGAAAAATGTTGTTGAACCTGTTTGATGTAATTGTAGTTTTGAAAATGCCTAAAGCCAAAAGAAAAATGTCAAATTTTGGAGACAGAGAATTATCGGAAGCGAGTACCGGTACCTTTGGGATGGCCAACCGCTCCGTCTTTCAGGCCCCTCCTCGGAGTCGGAGCAGGCGTGCGCGTCGGCGGGGAGACGAGGCCGGTGCAGCGGTTGCAGGCTGATCTGCGTGCTGAGCAGGTTTCTGACGGCCTTCAAGGAGCTGCAGGTGTTCGGGGGCAATGAGGGGTCTGCCAGCAGGTCTGAGATCAGACCGTGGGCCTCTCCCATCACCGCAATGTCCACAACCACACTGGTGCCAGAGGACTGAAGAGAAAACGACAACACAGGAACTGGTCAGTGATGTCATGGAATAAATAAAGACTGTTTTTAGGGACTTATAACATATTTAGTCACATAGCAGGAATCAGATGTCAGTCTTGCTGAAGAATTAAGACTCTGCCTCCCCCCACCCGTCTAAATTTAGCCATCATTGATTTAAGTCACTGACTAATAAGCTCTACATCAAAGGTCAACCATGTGTTGGGGCACAAATAGATTTCATCTTTAATGTCAACATGCGCTGATCAGCTCCTCCACTTTATCATCGATGGAAATACACACATACGTGCACAAATGTAGATGCACAGTACAGATGTGCAAACAATGAGCCTCCGCAAAATAGTTTAAAAAGTCCAAAAAAAAAAAAAAAAAAAATCCAAGATTTGGACGTTGAAAAAAGAAGGGAGGCATCTAACGCTCGGTCCTGATTTGGATCACAGGGTCGCTGAAGGCTGTCCAAGCAGTCAGCAAGCAGGAGGCAGGAACACACCCTCCACAGGCCAGAGGACAGCATTTATCGTAGTCAAATTGGCCATTGCACGGTGACGGTTTCTAAATAAAGCTCGAATCTAAAACGGTGATGGAGGCAGACACGCTGGGTGCTCTCATTCTGCACCCTGTTTGTGATCGTTTCAAGGCGTCGCTGTCCTGTTTTTATGGACACAGTTGACGGTACAACTATCTCATGTGTCCAGGCGGATGCTTTTATTTTGTTTTTTGGGTTTTTTTTAGTTCTGTTTCCTGCGTCGCAGCTATTTTTAGCTTTTGCGTCTTGGACTAATTGTGCACACCTGAACCTAATCTAATTATGGTCCCATTTAGGGACGGGCTCCTCCGGCACCCCAAAAAATTGCTTCCAGCTGTGTTTTTCTCTCTGGTTTTTACACCTGTTGATTCCTTGTGGTTTTAGTGCTTTTTCGTTCAACCTAGTTAATTGAGTTCTTTTAGTTTGCTTTTCTTTTTTAATCTAACCTAGTTAATCCACCTTTTTCAGTGTTTTATTTTTCTTGTGAAACTCTTTCCTAGTGCGTCCAGGGATTTTTAGTTTGTTGTCTTGTGAGTCCAGGCTCTGTTCCACTCGTAACAGGACGGATGAAATAAAAATGGACAAATTACGAACCAATATATTTATCTTAGAGGTTTTCTTTATTTACCTGTGATTATTTCAAACAATGCTGATCAAGTTCTAACCGTTAAAACTAAAACCTAACGACACAAAGCATTTTCCCAAGAAATAAAGCTGCCATTACACTACAATTACACTAAAAGTACTAAAAAAAATTACTGTTTACTCACTATAATAATGCTCAAGTTAAGAATCATTATTATTATTATTATTGTAATTTTTTATTATTATACCCTCTGCAAAGGAGTCGGACAGGCATTGACCTGTTGGTTTGTTTGTTTAAAAATTAATAAATGGATTTTTATGACACGTTCACAAAATGTTGATAATGGGCCAAAGGAAGACGCGCTTCGATTCTGTTGATGTTCTGCATTCAATAGCTATTTTGTCTGCAGCCAAGAGGCTTTGATCGTAAATGTCTTTGATCATTAGGCAACTTACTGTTATGTAACTGTGAAATATTACTGCACGCACGCGCACATATGTGGCTAGAGAAACGAGTGGTAGTAGTATTTGTGGACACTGTGCTACATTGGGAAACATTTAATGGTCAAAAATGTATTTAAGTGTTCTGAGCTAAATAAAGTTAATTTTTTAACTTTTTAAAATGTTTTCAGTAAGGAAAGTATGTGAGTTTAAAAACTGCGCCTTGACTGTTCCTGTGTATACATGAATATACACCCCCACCCCACCCGTGCATATAAACAGGGTGCAGTTGTAAATTGCTTCTTTAAACAGGTTGTATTAGCTATTCAAACATGTTATCGCTGGGGGCTGTGGTGTGATGAGCAAATGCATCAACAGGCATCAGAGTTTCCTGGAAGCACACGTGTCAGTATATGGGTGCATTTGAGGGTGCGCATGTGTCACCTCAACCTGAACAAAACCCATTAGACCACTCCAGAGCTTTATGACATCCTGCTATTGTGACATTCACCCATTACCTGGCAGTAATGGACTCTGTTTGGCTAAATGTCAGGGGAGAGTGAGATAAAGGGAGCCTTGATGTGCGCGCGCGCCTGCGTGTGTGTGTGTGTGTGTACATGCTTTCCACACATTATCCCTGGTAGAATTATCTATCTTTGAATTAAAAACAACAAACTATGATATTTCTGAGTCTTTTCTCTGCCACATGCGCGAGCATCATGGCAGCGACATCCTGAAGAGGCAAGAAGATCAAGAAGATGATTGATTCCCTCAGTGAGAAGCGAGGCAGCGACGGTCGATGAGTGAATCAACAGTGGGTACACATCACACACAGGCATGCATGTAACAGAACACTCCTCACCCTCCCCAACCACCACCACCCATGGGACCATCAGCTGTACAGTACATTCACATAGACCACCTGAACAGATGCAGCACGCTGTTACAAAGGGTGTATGTTCTGAAGATACACACAGATGTGTACATTAATTTATTAAAAATAACAACTATGTCCTCAGTTTTCACAATTCAGGGATCCAAATAACAGCGTTTGCACTTTAAATGCCTCTGATGGAGGCTAGCTGTTGGATTAGGCTAATTACATAAATTCAAAATACATATATATTTTTATTGCAGATTATGCAGATTATGCTGCATGTGAACTGTGCTGTCGCTGGAAAATGTTGGATTTGGAAATTCTGAACATTTGGTAATAAGTGGATCGATATATGGTTGTGCACTAACAACGGAAACGTCAATACAGCCCCAAAGAGCCCTAAAAAAGCTGCCCACTCTTCATCTAAAAGGCTCCAGTTCAGTTTAGGCCAGTTTGGAATGGATGAAAATGTAATCCAGCTACTCATCTAGTACATTTTCTGACAGAATTTCATTGTTTAAGTAGATGAAATTACCCAAATCAGCATGTGGACGTGTGTAGAAGTAAAATGAGTGAAATGCCAGAAAGTCTTTCAGTACCATTTACACATGCACACCAATGCCAACCGCAACGTGGCAACGCCAAGCATGTTTGTATTCGCTTTTCAGGCTTACAATAGGCAGAAACCTGAACCGGGACGTCGGTCGATCGTTTCCATAAACAGACAAAGATCTGGATTAATTTCAAGTCCCTAACAAGACAGTCAGAGCAACATGTCCTGTGGGCAGATGAGGCACAAAGGCAGATGGAGAGATCACAGAGGAGGAAGGGGGGAAATATAAGGGGGGGGGGGGGGGGAGCCTCAAAAAGATAGGTCATAAGGAGGGAGAGATGGATGGAGAGGAACAGATGAGCCGAGTGGACACGCGAGGCTCCGGTCACCCATGTGTAAAAAAAAAGAGAATGAGCTACTGTAAGAAGCCAGCTGAGCTCCTCTGCCCATTGATGCTAACATCACAACATCACAGGGAGGAGCTCTGGATCGTTAGAGAGAAAAAGAAAAAGCCTGCACACGAAGAAAAGCTTGCACACCTACGTCGCCTTTAGGAACCGATGCTGAGGAGGCAGAAGACAACGAGGCAACGCCGCAGGAAATTTCAAGTTCCAGCAGATTTAAGATCTTTACAAACGACCGTTTTTGCTGCCACTTTTGGGACGTATCAAGATCGTGTTTTGAGTTTCGTCCAAAGCCATGGAATTGATATGAACGAACAGAGTTTGAATTAACAAAGAACGCCATTTGGATCCATTTACAACATGGTGTGACAAAATTAAAGTAAAGGTGTGGGGGGAAAAAAAAGAAAACAAGTTTTTTTGTGTAGCTCTGGTCAACCCTGGTGTGAGTGTTATATAACACACAGTTACTACGTTTACCTCTACAGCAAAAATAAAAATATAAAATAAATAAAACACAATCCAAGGACAACGGTGACAACAGCCTTCCCCAACGCCAGCCACTGGGCCAGGGTAAGTGACCTAGAAACTCCCCTCTATCAGGAAGCTTAATTTAGACGTTGCTTCAAGTTGTCCCACTTACACCATCTCACCAGCGCTGAATAAATGGCTTTTGCTTCCCCCCCCTCCTCCTGCGCACGCAGCCCAGCCCGTGCACGGCGCACATGCAACCGAGCTAAGAGGTAGAAAGTCTGGTGAATCCGGTACTGAACCTGTCTGGGAGGGTGTGTGTAATCCTGGTGCCGACCCATGATGCTCGCCGAGTGCCTTCTCTGCATCGTTCGGTTCTGGGCAGGACCGATCCCGACGTCTCCCACAAGATTCCAGTTATGGCTCCTTTGGTGTGTTTTTTTTTTTTTTTTTTTTTCTGTGGCTTTTTCTTTTTTCTTTTCTGAAAGCCCAAAAGTTCCAAACTTACAACCACGAGGGTCTCTGTGTAAAGAACCTGGCAATTTCAATGCTCTCGCCTCTCTCCTCTCCTCTCCTCTCCTCTCTCCTCTCTTCCTTTCTGCCTCCGAACAAACCTCCCTCTCTCTATCCACTCACTCCTCCCTGCATCTGCATCTGCCAATTGCAAATGCTCTCCGGTGGCTCGGGCAATGGGAAGATCCGTGAGCGCGCAGAAATCACCGGGAGCGAAAGCGCCTGGTCTCCGGGATACGTGGGGACAAAGATCAAAGGGCCTCATCTTGGAACCATAAAATAGTTGTTTGGGGCTCTGGAGGCCACGACCGTGCCGCTACCGATCCACCGTTTCCTGCGATAACAGCTGAGGCGTGACAAGAGAGCGGCGACTAAATGTAACAACAACAGGGCTTCCTGGATTAGTGCATCTTGGTGAAGACTTTATTAACATTTCATTTAGATTCTGTTTAAAAGGCGCAAAGATTGTTGGATTTATTTGCGAGTAGAGCAAGGATCCCATGGATCAAACAAGGAAGTTTTTTCCTCCGTGTCGTTTGGATCTCAGAGCTCCTCAAAGAAAGAAACCAGCACCGGTCTAGTTCAGACCGAGAAGACCATTTTCCCTCTCTAGTCTTCAGCTTCATCACGTAACGTCCAGGACCAACACCATGGCACCAAATAGGTGTTGTTATTGGGTTTTTTTCCACCACAAAACAACATATGGCCCAGAGGAACATTTGCCACATTAGCGTTCCTGGTTCAGGACAGAGTTGGCAGGAATACATCACCATCACCCCAAACACGGAGGGGTCGTGTTTTAGTGCTCCACGAGGGGCTGTCAGTACAGCCGATGTTACATCTAAGTGCAGGTCATTAAAAACTGCCTCTTTACTGATTTTTATTTAGTCTGGTTAATAAATACAGCTGCAAAAATGGTCCCGGCTCCCTGAATATGTATTTTACTGTGTTCTGACTTGAAAAAGCTTTTTTTTTTTTCTTTTTTTATATCATAAAGACCTGAATTTTATGAATCAGTAGGGCTACGTTCTGTTTTTGAAAGAGATTACGTACTGAAGATAGACAGAACCACTGAGCATGGACTGTTATTTACCATTAGCTTCGTATGCTAATACACCGTTATGACACGACGCTGCTACCACCAGCACCACATGCTGAAACGTCAACATCAAGCAGCCTGTACGAGACTTCTTTAAAAGATCTCCCTAAAAGTAAACTGAAAGTCTTGTATTAACTCTTTTATTCACTGTCCCTCCGCTAAGACTGGCTGGAATCTTACTAACAACAAACACACCAACTAATTGGTCAACAGATGAGAGAACACATCCATTCATCTTCCCATTTCCCTTCCTGGATGCACTGACCTGGGATCTGCTCAGAGCTCTCTTGTAGTCCCATTCGGCCTGGCATGTCACCTGGGGATAGGACAAAAAAATCAAGAAAAAAAAAGTAAATCGTTAAAATTACACGACAGAAATACCCCACAAAGCCACAGAATGCAGAAGCTGTGCCGGCCTACATTTCCGATTACTACCAGGTAGGTCAAGGATGAAGATGAAGCACAAAAGGCCCCACGAATGAAGAATTAATAATAAATGTGTGGTACAAATTAGCACAGGTCCATTTATACCTCATTCAGTACGTATGGAAGCTGTGAAAATCCTGATCCCTGTGTGTGTGTGTGTGTTTATTTATTATTATTGGTTTTTTGTATCTATTGGAATAAACCTAAGTGTGACTGCTTCAGAATCACAGAATAATCATGAAAATCAAAGGCAGCGATATCGAGTTATACAACACAATGTCGGACTGGTTGAACAATGAAGATGCCTCACACGTCACACGCGTGACAATCTGCTGACCCATGAAAGGACCAGGGGGTTTCAACCTCAGCGTCAACTCACTGTATGAGACAGAACAGATCAGTCGTCACAGAGCTATCTGCGAAGAAACCGAAGAGCTTTTCACTTGTTTGACAACAAGCAGAAGCTGAAAGGCCTTTTTACCCCTCATGTTAAGTCTTTTACACAATGAAATATCACAAAAACATGATGCAAATTAGAGATCGGCAATGTTTTAGGTAGAGAAAAGCACACAAACGCACTCACACACTCACACACAAGCCTGAGGGTGTATTATCTGGCAGCGTGCAATTACAACTGTTGGACTGCAGGGGGAGCCCTCCAGGTTTTCTGCAACACTGCTCAACACAGTGGTGATAATAGTGGAATGCAGAGCATCTCCTGTTGTATTTTAACACAGTACGCTTACAATAAGACAAAACTGTGTCACGTGTCTTTACATACAGTCACACACACGTGCGCAATCATATAGAAGCGCTTACACTCACACAAACACACACACACACGCAGTCTGTGCTGTCACGATCTGAGTAATTCAGTCCCGAGGAACCCAGCGGGGCCAGACCAAAGCCCCTACTGACCAGCAGCTGTTCTTACTAGAGCCCAGCTGAGACAAGGAAAGGAAAAAAAAGAAAAAAGAGATAAAGGATGAGCCTAAAGGGCGTTACAGACATGTGATGCGAGTTGTAATTGTTGCTGGACTCAGTGCAATGTGGGGAGCTGGGTGCGCTTTGCTTGACAACAGCAAATAAACCAAAAAGTCCATTTCATACTGCATTTTGTACAGTAGTGTGGTGAATATTTATACATTTTAAAATATAATTGAATCAAGACTGCTTTCTTTCTCTCACCAATTATAAAGAATGTTCCTGAAGCTTAAAGAGCGTAATAGTAACCTCATTTTTGAGGTATGTAAGCCAGCACAATGCTGGCAGGCAAGAGGAAATCAGCTTGTTTCTGACTTTATGTACTTTATGTTTACCATGTAATACAAATGAATTTTATCTCCACATCATGCAGCTTTTTGATGATTTTTGCATTTGCTAAAAGTGCTCTAAAATGTTGCTCACACGACCTGTACGTACCCCGAAGATACCCATTTACCCATGTAAAATCGATTTAGCCGGAAGTGAGACTCCTGGGACCTCTGGTTTGAAGATGATGAGTCACCCGCCCACCCAGCCAATCAAACAAGCGAATTAAGACACGCAGCCATCGCCGTCATCACTCAAAACCGCGTTAACGCCGGCCCCTTTGCTTCTAATTGCCCGCAATCAGCATATCAGGGGTCCTGTCAATGCGCGGTGAAACCAGACCACACCAGCACACGGCTTATTGATCTCATTACACGCTTACATCACTCTTTCAAGGCCTGTGGTCTGTGCACCCACGCACGAAGGGCCTCGTTGCACATCCGTCGTGCTAAAATTGTACGCCGAGCAACGTCCGAATGGCGAAATTGACAAAATAATAAACACAGCTTGACTGAGTTGAAAACTTTCTTCCTGGTCACACGGTCTTTAGTCCTGAGTGACTTCTAGTTTAGGGTTGGAGCTGTACATTTAGGCTCACAAATCTAGACTTTTAAAGACGAGCGAAAAAGACGGATGACGGCTGTTACGAGGAATTAAAAATAGTTCTGCCATGTATAATTAACGAGCTGCACACTTACCATAAACTCACAGCCTTCCCAGAAGTCACAGTAGGATCACTTGTTTACTGTGGATATAAATAAGTAAACATAAAGCACAGAAAGAGGGAACAGACAGCTTTTTAATAGCGTCGATGAAGACGTGACATAAAGAGGACACTAAATATACGGGATGAGATTTTAAGCTTGAACTGTGGAGTATCTTTTTGTATAAATATCCTTGGCTCTGCCTCCAATGGCACTGACGGATGGATGGCACTGATTGGAAACGCCAACAGGGCCCCGGGCGAGTGGGCTCGCGTGTGCACGTGTTTTCACAGCGGAGTTGCATGACTCAGCCATTGCATGGAACGTCAGATGGATGAATATTTGCCTCCTGTCACCAGGTTTACAGTGGACGTTTCCATCAGTACTGGCGTCCGACAGTTACGGTTACATTCTGTCACACGTGCGGCGGTCAACAGCAATTTTTTAGTTGTTCTAGGTGCAGTTTTTTTGTTTTGTTTTGTTTTAATTAATTTTCCAAAACTGGCATTTAATAGCGCAGGGTTTAATTTTGGTGGATCCCCAACAAATTACATAACGCTGGTACAATCTTTGACTAATACAACCAACTGATGTAAACATTCTAGGTTCAAATCCAGACTGAAAGAACGTCCTGTGCGTTCTGCGTGCGTAACATGGCTCGCAGAGACCAACAACAGAGACCCAGGTAGGAAACACAGGAACGGATCCATAGAAAGAATCCCACTCTTCTGGGTACTCCTGTCCCTGGGCTAAACGCGCCGCGTTTCACACCGGAGCAGCTTCATCCAATAAGCACTCATTCATTCAATTCCTTGCTGAATGAGAGCGGAGAGAGGCAAGAATGGAGAAAGAAACATGTCGACGAAAACAAGATGAATGAAAGTGGAGGACATGCTGCACTGGGCCTGCAGGAAGCGACTGGCTGGATGTGTGCATGTGTGTGTGGGTGGGTGGGTGTGTTGTCCTGTAAACACATTACAGCCTTGGGCCACCTCCTTCAGATGAGAGGCACTCGCTTCAGAGAAAACGCGGGTGCCATTTGAACACGGATCCAATTATTTCTAAATACTGATGCTTTTGTTTCTAAAATTAGCCCTCTGCCCAATAACTGCTTAACCCTAACCGGGTGAAAGTGGGGGACGTTATGGTTGAGGCGGGGAGGGTCTGTGATCCACCAGGTTTTAAAAACTCCAGACTGGTTAGTTTTATTTTCTCATTTTTATAGTTCAAGGAAAATATTGTATTATAATTAACAAAAGCATTAAAGTGGAAAGAAACTCCACAAACCCAAATTTGTTTCATGTAGTGAGAAATCTAGGTGTGTTAATCTGATTTCTTGTGGTCAAATTACTGATATTATCTAAAAAAAACAATCATATTATGCTGTTTTCATCATCAGTTATAATTTGATCGCTCCAGAAATCGGACAATGAACAGGTTTTTATAATCTTGTAAAAAAAATCCCACGTACTTGCCTCGGACTGATTTTACAGTCTTTAAAAATCAGGAGAGGAACAATCGAACAGCAGAAATGCTGCAGATATTGTATTTTTATTACAGTTTTCAGTGTTTTTTGGGTTATTAAAAATACTGCAGTGGAATTAGATGATTAGAGTTCACCTTCAGGACACAAACGTTGTCCTCCGACAACACCAAGTTGCTCATGTTCATTTAACTCAAACCATGACGCATCGGCACGCAGGAAACATTCAAATCTGGAGCGTTTCATTTCTTTTACTGGTCATGCATGCAGAAGCCCAGGTGTGAGCAAATTAGAGGTTACACAACTCATGTGCGGGACAAACAAACAAATAAACAAAAAAAAAACAAGGAAAACCTGCTTTTTTTGCTTTTATAAAGCAGCAAAAATCTAAAAGAGAAAGTCATTAAGCTGTTGCTGTAAGTAGAGGACCAAAAACTCAATTAAATTTCCAACAATTAACACCTCTCTGCCAAACACACACAGAACACGCAGATCCCGACCAGAAGAGCAGCAGAAGTCCTAAACCCAGATCCCTAAACTGGTAGCAGTTGGCCCCCCCAGTGGGGGCTGGTCCAGGTACCCCACCTGACCATCCCACCTGACCGCAAAGTTAAGCGCCAAATCAAAGCGGTTCTTGGGTCTCGCTAGAGCGCAAAGCAGCAGCGAGAGGCCCCCGAAGGAGCCCCCAGGGGCACAAGAGGGGCCGTACTGGCTGCACTCGCTTCTCTTCTCAAAAAAACGTGCACGCCGTGCATGGAGCTTCAGAGGCACAGCTTCTTCAATAAGGCAATATGTACACACGGAGTATGGTAATTCAGATATTTCAAAATCTGTTTTAAAAATCATGAATGTTTTCATTTCCAAGGCAAACCAGAGGATCTGCTGTCTCGCAGACACAGACAAACTTTGGCAATTACCTGCAGGATGTACGTCACTGTGTGCGTCTGCAGTCATCATGTGTGCGTTATGAGGGATTGTAATAACAATAAAGAATAAAATAAATACTCCCAGAAGCATGTAATGCAATTATGCGCTTAGATAATCTGACCGGGTAATCTACAGACAGCCCGGAGGCGTTTAGGTAGACTCGCAGGCACACCTGCTTTTTACTGCAATATACAGGTAACCCAGATGCAAATAACAGTGTGTCTGTGTGTGTGTGTGTGTGTGTGTGTGTGTGTGAGTGTGTGTGTGTGTAGAATGTTGAGATGTTGCTTGACTGGGTCTGTGATCTTTACACAAGACGACACTTGAGCTGAATCTCAATAGAGGTCTTGCTTTGGGTGGACATGACACATCTGGGAGCTTCAATAAGACCAGGTGACGTCCGTGCGTGTGTGTGTGTGTGTGTGTGTGTGTGTGTGCGTGCGTTTTTGCTACATCTACCAGCACAGGAAGGACAATTTTAGGAAGTGATGAGTGGTTATCTCTCAGAAACACGGGGCTGTGATCAAAATCAAGACATATCAAAATATGTAATGTAAAAGATCACATGATGAGGTTATAGGGGAGGATGGGGGATCAATGTATGCTTTTTCTGCATGGAACACAAAACATAAAAAATAAAACGTACACAGACCCACTAAATAGTTTCACAGCCTTTATATGAAGTTTTAAAACTCATTAATGTGGTTAAAATCGATGAGGCAGTTACATCCTGAGTGACAGTCAAGCTGCGGCTGTCTCTGTCACTTTCCTGGGTGGAGGAACACCGGGGCCATGGCACACTATAGATCTGGAAAACTCCGGGGCCCCAAGATCGGGGCCCAAGCTCGGACCCGGTCTCCTTGCTGCTCCCACCCCCACACAAGCCCCCTGTGCTGGTTATTCCAGCCTGTAGAGCAGATGTCTGTCTGTCACAGAGTATCCAGATGAGGGGTTGATAGATGGATGGATGAATGGATGGATGGATGGATGGATGGATAGAAAAACTCGCCACCACAGCCACTAACAAAGCAATCGTTGTCCGAGTCCACCAAAAGCTCATCCGGGTGCCCAATTCCAAATATTTGCTGCTATTCTTTACTTTCAAGCTGTGTTTTTCTCTCACATGAACGCAATCTTTCCCCCCCAAACACACACACACACAGACACACACACGCACACACATGCACAGAGCGAGAATATAGTGTACAGCTGCATTCACATTACGCGGAAACACACACCCTTTGCCGCACAAACCAGGCCCGACGCGTCTGGGAGTCCACGTGAGGCCTGAGAGCAACAGCGGAGGGCAAGTGAGGGGGGGATGAGGGCGAGTGAA